>JABAJW010017939.1:0-54307 GCA_018855395.1 Arthromyces matolae
CCAACAGCGTCAACGACCTCAAGAACCTGTTTAATATCCTCCTCAACAACAACCGCACTTTGCTTACTCTGGAGCTCCAGCGTGCCAAGGTGCCGCATCGCCGCTGCATCCCGCTCCTGTGTCATCCCTAAGTTGTGATAGATGACTGACGTCAAGTACTGGACATGCAATAAGGAGGCGTTAATCCCCAAGGTATTGTAGTCGCCCTCTGCAATCGTCAGGTATGAAAGTGCTTCTTTCAGTGCGGTGGCTAACAGTAAATAAGTTCGAAAAACGTCATATTGTTGTAGATTTTCCCACCTGTAGAGCCTCCCGAGGCAATCATACTTCGCGCCAACGTAAGGCATGCGAAAGCACGTTGTTCGAGGTCATCCCCATTGATTATCTGAAAATAGTTCATGATTGGCAAGTACATAAGATGAAGTCGGATACTCACCTGCGGCATTAATTCTTCTAGGATTCTTCGAGACCTCTTGGGCATATTAAACTCCATACTAACATCAGCCAAAAGAATGACGCTTGTCCTGTAATCGCCATAGCGAGTCAAAAACTCCGAGTGCCACAAAGCCTTCAGAAGTTGTTCGATACATGATGTAGCTTGATCGCGGTGCTATTGATGTTGGAAATTATTGAACGATCGATATGAAAGAGAACAACTCACGCGCATCTGGATAACCTCATACAATGGATCGCGTATCTTGGTTGGAGATGCGGAGACTACGTCGAGAACATAAAGCCTGGGATTATAATCACCTGGCGGTCGACGAGGAAGAAGAAATTCTCTAAAAAGTCGAGCCTGGCCACTATAGTCTGTGTTCGACACAGGGTTTCAAAATAGAAAGCTGGAAAAATGCTCACCGTCTGGTCGCACGCATAGAAAGAATATGCCATATTTCCTGGGCCCATGCGGTGTAGTCATTGAGAGAAAGACCACACCAGACATGTGGCTCTAATAGCATTCCAAGTGCTACGGAATATGCGCCCTGCCTCGCTTTCTGTGGTTTTCGGAAAGAGATTATGTGTGCAAGTCACGGGCAAAAGTTTATTCACCTGGTAAGCATTGTTAAGCAGCACTGTGATTCTGTTATGGTCTTCTGACCCCCGCAGAGTAAAAGCCATTACGATAGATTCCTCTATACGGGCAAGTTTGCTGCAACCTGCAAAAAAACGATTTGCATATCTAATCGAACAAGTCATATTTATACACACCCATGGCGTCCCAAACTACTGATTGAACTGCGTGATGTGCACATTGATCCTCATTGAGCAATGGTGCATTTTGAGTCTCAAGCCAGTGGTCATACAACCCGTTCGCTTGGATGATCTTGACAAAGGCTGCACTCAGAGGTTGATTCTGAGTAATTTTCAGCAACGCAAGCCTCCATAATATGCGAAAAGCAAACATTTCTGGGATCCAGAAGCTTCTTAACATCGAAAAGAACTTCAAGGGGATGTAAATCCGGTTGTAGCTCATTTAACGCGGGTTTGCGCTCGGAGTCTGTAGGTGGAAGGCGATGTAGCATGCTTTGATAGGTCAGCAGCTGGAAAAGACGTTGAATGGGTAAAACACCACCTCATGCAATGCTGTAATGCGGTTTTATCACTGGAAGTGCGACAAACAGCGATAGCCTCCATTAAAAACTGAAAGTGTAGCAATATATTGGCATAAGACCATGGTTTCTCCGGCAAACAAGCAGTTTCAAGGAAAAGTACCTTCCGAGCGGCCGGAATTTCATTTCGAAGGTAATGCATGCGAACTAAGTTCAGTAGAGCATGTTGACGGATTCCACTTTTATTAACAACATCAAGTTGTGGCTGAGAGTGAAAAGACGGTGGGTGGGCTTACGAATCGTGGCTCTCATGGAAGTGTTGTTCAAAAAACCGCCGAAGGCTTTCAGTCGCCATATTTTCGTCGCCAGTGCTTTGCGCCTTTTCCCAGCTGGAAAAAATCTAACAACTCGATGGAATAATGTGAAATTGCGCTTACTCTTCGTATGGATCGGGCTTTGCCCAGGACTTCTTGTCCGCCTGTGTTTTGAAAATCAACAGATCCGCTGCGTAAAGAACTTAATGGGAGAGGCATAGTGATATCAGGGACAGCGATAACGCACAGATATGGGGTTCGTCCTTGAAAACGCTTTCACATCCAGCAGATGTATTTCCAAAGCACCATGCTTGATAGTCCTTCTGGAGTTTGATGACTCCAGAGAAAGACAGTTTTATGAAGCTGACGAAGCAACGACGGCAGAAATAACCAAATATGGAGCGACGCATCTATACTGGAGCAGTTAAGGTGACATTTTGCTGCAGACGATATTCAATCGGTATACCAGCACTGGGGCTTCCTAGATGACGATTGGAAATGCATGGTTACAGAAACAAAGAGAACACTAACATCCTCAGCCTTCTCAACAAAAAGAGAAGGAAGGTCTGAAGAGCGAGCAGTCAAGATCAAAACACGATGCCAAAGACATTGACGTACTTCCAAAGAAACTTGTAAATTGATCAGCACCCGTAAGTTCGCTTTGCTTTGGATGGACGGTCACATAGAGCCATGTTGATTAACAGAATCGACAACCCACAGTTGTGGTGATAGCACTGATAACACGTTTAACCTTGTCAGAGTCTGCGTTTGGACCGGAACAGATCGTTTGCATTAGGTCCTGGTGAGACCTTGGTCGAGATACCTCCAAAGAAGTTTATGACATACAGCGAAAAACATGGTCTCGGGTGACATACCTCAGATATTTCGCCCAATAGCGTTCTATAGAGATGTAGTAGAAAAGCTGCAGGAATGTTTTTGCAGTCGGGTTCTTTAAATGTATAAACGAGAATCGTCAAAAGATCGACATGGTGAGGTCGAAGAACATGATCAGTTGGTGGAGGCACATCATCATTTGCAGGTCCCATATGAGATGGGTTCAGGAGTAAGTATTAAAGTAAGAATTCGAAAGAGTTGACACTGCCACAGATCACTTTTTTTGTGTCATCCCATCAATAATTTTCAAAGCAACACCTTCAACAATATTTAGGTCGATAGATGGCAGCCAAGCAAAAAGGCAAACGACCTGCGCCTTCTGCCTCAGTGTGTACGATTCTTCATGGATTTCTCTTTTTCCTCATTCAATTACAGGGTCCCTCAAAAAAAAGGAAATTATCCTCAAAGGCCGACTCACAGTCACTGTCAAAGAAACATCCTTCAAAGCAGAAGGAAAGTGGGAAGGAGAAACTGGCAGATCGCGGAATCATTCCTATACCCGACACTGTAGATGAGGTCGACCTTTCAGACCAGGATTTAGACGTTCTCCAGGAATATGGTGGCGCTGCGTCCTTCCTGGCCTCTCTCGATCAAAAGGGCATTTCAAGGTATGTTACTTTGAATTTGACATCGTGTATTTCTCAAGCTATTTCTCAGGAGTAAAAAAGAAACCGAACGTTTACATCGCATGCATAAACCCCTCAGGCAGGCGCGGACAGACGACCTACCCTCTATTGATTCGGACGGCGAAGATGATGACGACGAAGCTTCATTTGGAAGCTCTGACATAGCGTCTATTTTGTCTGCGGACGATAATTCAGAGCTTTCAGATTCTAGTGACCATGATGGCTCAGATGTCGAAATGGCGTATGAAAAAGCTCCTCGGAAGCGGCGTCCCTCCTGGGAGCCTGAAAAAGATAAACTCATAAAGGGACTTCCTATAAAACTACCCAGCGGGAATGTCCAGTCTACAGGAAAAGTCACATTCGCTCCTTCAGAGGAGAGCTCTGAGAGCGAGGAAGAGCTCGAACCTCAAATCGAGGAGCAACCAAAAATTGACGATGTCTCCACTGGTGCACGTTTTGGCAGACCTTCTGTCGTCGACGTCGTGAGCAACAAGTCCAAGGCTGCACGTATCCACGCTGCGAAAGAACAGATTGGTGGAATATGTCAGGAAATCGTTTCCGATCCCGAGAGTAGTGTGAGTTGTCGTTTGTTTTTCTCGCGTCCTCTCCACACTCTGAATCAACTGGTTTCTCAGCTTGGTCTTCTCAGACGACTGCACACATTCTCACTCTCCGAAATCAGCACTCCCACTCATCCTGAACCTGTACCAAATGATCCAACAATTCGAAAACTTGCTATGCTTTCCCAACTTGCAGTTTTCAAGGACATTATTCCCGGATATCGAATTCGAGCTTTAACTGACAAAGAAAAGACCGAAAAAGTCAGTCAAATGGTCGCACGCACTAGAGATTGGGAACAAGGACTGGTCACTGTATATCAGGCGTATCTTCGTTCTTTGGAAGCAGAACTCAAAGGTATTACCATCCCATATCATCCTGCAAATCATACCTTAAATAATGACTGATCTGCTTTAGCTCGCAGTGATCTTGCGGACATAGCCTTGAAGTCAATGTGTACTCTATTGCAGGAGGCTACCCATTTTAACTTTCGTGTCAACCTGATGAGCTGTATTGTCGCTCGACTAAGTAAAAAGTCCTGGGATTCGGTGTGTATTCTCCAGACGCTTTTTTCTGCATGTCTTCAACACAATTACAGTCTTCCGATCTCTGCCTGAGCACTCTCATTCACGTATTCCGTGAAGATCTGACTGGCGTGGCCTCACTGGATGTTGTCAGGCTATTGAACCGTATGATCAAGGAGCGACGGTTCAATGTGCACCCCGAGGTGCTCTCGTGTCTTCTTCACCTGCGACTGAAGACTGAATTAGGCGTCCGAGCTTCTGATTCCTCTGCGGATAAGCCACAAAAAAAGGAGTCCAGTAGCAAGGCAGCTTCCAGACGCGCCAAGGGTAAACGAACGGAGCTACAACACCTGAGCAAGAAAGCGAAGAAGGTTCTCAAGGAGAAGCAGGAAATCGAGAAAGAGTTTCGTGAGGCAGAGGCAGAGGTTGATAAAGAGGAACGAGCATCCACTGTAAGTAATTTTTCCTCGTGAATCATTGAGATCAAGCTAGGCTAACCATGTTACCTCCAGCACACTGAAACGCTTAAGCTTCTCTTCGTCCTTTACTTCCGAATTCTTAAGAATCCACACCCAACTCCACTACTCCCGGCAGCCCTCCAAGGAATATCAAGATTTGCACATCTTGTGAACATCGACTTCTTCAAGGACCTTCTAAGCGTCCTCAAGGATCTGATCTTCCGAGAGGTGGACGAAGTCAACTCTGGCAATGTTGATCCTATTATCAAATCAGCCGATAACATGCGACATCGTCTACTATGCATCGTTACAGCTTTCGAACTTTTGTCAGGGCAAGGCACGTGTCTAAGATGTATCCGGTTCAATCGCAAGTTATGACTGACTTTTACTTGTGCACAGGAGAGGCACTCAACATTGATTTGAGTGACTTCGTCTCGGCGTTGTATGCGCTGATCCCGCCCTTGAGTCTCATGCCAGGGATTGATGCAAAGCAACCGTCGTTGGTAACAGGCACTAGGCCCGTGAAAACGCCCACAGTTGCAGACATGCTTTTCCGGACACTTAATATCGTCTTTTCGCCCAGAACATTTGGCGCAACAGCACCCCATAACCGGTCCGCGGCGTTTTCGAAGCGCCTACTCACCGCATCCTTGCAGTGGGACCCTGCAACTGCTCAGCGCGCGCTTGAGTTTGTTGGAGGGTTGATAGCGAAAGATCCCAAACTTGAGGCTTTGTTATCCACGAAAGATCGTACATCTGATGGGGTTTATCGCCCAGATCTTGATGATCCACAGCTCTCGAATGCGTTTGGAACTTCTTTTTGGGAACTGCATGTTCTGAGAGAACACTGGGATGTCAAAGTCCGCGAGGAAGCGGAAAGGATACTCAGCGGTTCCCAATCATGACGCTAGTGATATTATACAGTACTGTAATGACTACATTTAGATATACAAAAAAAATAGTAGAACAATTATCCAAGCCGCGTCCATTGAGATAAGTTTGTGCATAAGGTAGTATTTAATTCCAGCTCAACATACGGGTAACCGTACGGAGTCATATATAGGATATAGGTTACGAAACTCCCAAACCAGAAGGGAAAAGTTTAAAAAAACGGGGATGTTGAATGTCGTGCAACATCGATTGATGGGGGTGTTGTTTGAGTAGAATATGACGGCGCAGAGTAACCGTGGTAGACAGAGTTGTTCGCAGATTGGGGCACCGATGGAGTAGGTTTGGTGACGGTTGCGAAACGCATAAGTTTGGCAGAGGGTATTGGCCCCATAGTACGATCCAAGTCATAGATAAGGTACAGCATGGTTTCGTTGTCAGCTATGATTTCCTGCGTTATTCTCGTGGGTATAGCTAAAATTTGAGGCAATGAGTCGGTGAGAGAGAGAAATTGTACTCAAAAACTCACAGGCGTCAAACCAACGACATCGACTGAGGGATGACTCCGGTAGCATGGCGTTCACAATTCCCATCTCTATGTTAGAGACGTCGAGTGAGCCCACAACCTCGTTTGTTTGCATATTGTTGGTGTACACTCTGGTTATGCATTTACCTGAAGTACCCCACAAGCGGGAGAGTGATACAGAGGCCAAGAAACCAGGTGAGGGTGATGTGGTGGAGCGAATGCCATCGTCAGGGGCAATGCTTAAACGCATATGAAGGGCGAGCGCAGCTCGACTGGATGATTGAGGTGACAACAATGTGTCAAGTTTGATGGAGAGTGGGGTCATGCCATCCGCCCAGAGGCACACGGAGGTAGCCCGGCTCGGAGATTGTTGATAGGAATACACACCAGTTTCAGAGCCATTGGCATCATTAATAGAGGTGGTCGATGCCTTTGTAGAGTAAGGATTCTGGATATGATAACCATTTAGAGAGTAATGGGCGTTTCGTACAGGCAATTGGTCATGAGAGTGGTGGTGGGAGGGTATGTCTACCGGGTATATTGACATAGCACTCGGCACTGACGTTGTATAGACTGTTGGTGAAGAGGAGCCGTATGGAGATACAAGATCTTTGGGAGACGGGGGAGAATGAGAACCGATCGCATAGCCACCTGTGACTTGACCAGGAGAAGGCGGAAAATCGCGTTGGAGTTCCGGTGGTGAAAAATCAGAAGATGTAGAATTTGAGGAGTCGTCGTTCTCATCAAAGTCCAAAGAAATCAAGGAGCCGTCCTCAAGCTTCACGGGATTTTCGGGAACAGGTTCTTCGCCACCGGCGACCAGATAAAATTCTAGGCACGAAACATTTGAGGAAAAGGACACAGGATGAAACGAAACAAAGACATACCTGGTTCACCCTTCCACATATTTCTTAAAACTTGGATATGACTGGCAACCTGCTTTTTAGATCTGTCGATGCCAGCTTTCTGAAGGTAATCTACGAGATATTGATTACGCCATCTGCTGCGGCCGCGAGATTGAGCAGAATTTGCGTATGGGGAGACCCAATACTCATGGAGACCTGGATAACGAGATAAGAAAAAAAAAGAAAAGAAAAAAGATGAAAGAGAAGTGAATGAACCTTGTACAAAGATCTTCTCGATGGACTCTGGCCAAACCTCGACGCCACTGCCATCCTTGAGAAGTTTTCTATGCTTTCTTTGAGGGGTAATAGAGGTAGTTGGAGTATGCGCGGACATTGGGAGGGAGGGACAAGACGAAACAAAGGTGTGATACTTTTATACATGGGACCGGAGCTATATGGTCGGACGAAAGGGACCACAGCGGTAAAGCCATACGATGCGATCCGAGATCCGAGATCCGATCTATATTAGGAAGGTGGGACCCATTGAATGGGAGACTTGTAATTGTCTATATCATACAAATTTTTACCAAAATCGTACCTCATCGTGCTCAACGGCTGAGACGTTCCCCTTTGTACCTGCTTAATTCAGTTCAGATCATAACCAACAGAGATCTATCTCAATGGAGAATCGTGAGAATTAATGTCCAATCAAACAATGATTACGTAACAATATTGACTCTATGCCTTCTCCTCAATCTCTCACTCAGAAATGGTTACGCCACAACCTTCAGTCTTATCCCAATTCTTCTCGTTTATACACTGACATCGACCTTTTACTCACAAATCATCCTACTATTCGTCCAAAATCTGACATATACAGTCAGTCTCTTTCTTATTCTTTTATATGTAAAACTAACAATCTTCAAAGCATATGATGATGGTCGAACTCAGCTTCTTCTATGTCTCCATGGTTTACTTCCAATAGCATTCCGTGGCGCATCATACAATATCCCTGTCGCCATATGGTTCACCAGAGACTACCCAGATAAACCACCCATCGTCTATGTTGTCCCAACCAACGATATGCTTGTCAAACCAGGAAAGTTTCTAGATACCAGTGGGAGGTGCACTATCGAATATATCCAAAACTGGGAACGTAAGAGCGAGGTTCGTTCTATTTTCTTTTTCTGGTCTGCTTTGTCGTCTGATCAAGCGTATCAAGGGCTGCAGTCTCGCTGTTCTTCTAGAAGCTATGCAGGATCAGTTTTCAAGAGAACCTCCCGTCTATGCAAAGCCTCAACCTCAGACATCCCCTTCGCGTCC
Organism: Arthromyces matolae; assembly: GCA_018855395.1. Classification (NCBI taxonomy): domain Eukaryota; kingdom Fungi; phylum Basidiomycota; class Agaricomycetes; order Agaricales; family Lyophyllaceae; genus Arthromyces; species Arthromyces matolae. Next base: position 8,507 of record JABAJW010017939.1, read on the forward strand.
CCCCGTTGTACCATCCGACCCTCGTAGTCGTCCTGCCCCTCTTCTACCAGTGTCATCTCCGACACAACCGTCCGATCGTCCCCCGTTACCTCCAAGGCCAAGTGCAGGCCCGATCTACACTCAAACTCGATCTATTCATTCTCCGGGAAATTCTCTTCAACCCGTACGTCCACTCATTATCTACATCGACATCTGCTGCTCAACTTCCACCATGGCAAGGTTCATCATGTTACGCAAGATATTTCTGAACCTTCTCGAAGCTTGGATACTCTGCCACCGCGATATACCCAGACAAGCCCCCCAATTCCATCCAGACCTATGATACCTGTCGCAACACCCCATCCGATCCCTCACGTTTCACAAAACAGTGCCGACTCGGGTGTCCTCAAATCCGGTGATGCCATATCAGACATCCCTTCTCCTCCTGTACCGCCACGCATCCCTCTAACAGTGACTGCGTCTCCAAACAACCCACGTCATTATACTCCGGAACATTTGTTTATCCCGCCAACTCGGGCCGCGCCCATCGTTAACCTCCTTGATGAGGATTCTCCAGATATATTACCCAATACTTCATCGGTCTTGGCCCCTCCGCCCCGACCACCGAACCCGGAGCTACTTCATCTCCATGAACAAGTCCATCAAAAATTGATAACAGAGCTAAACTCGTTATCTCAGGCTCTTGCTCTCGATGCCGAACGATTACGAGCGCATCAGACGGATCTACTTGCCGGCGAGCCCGCCATTCAGGATGAAATGTCCCGTCTGAAAGCCGTACGCGATGTTTCTCGAAATGTGGCTCTCAGGCTCAAGGGCAGCGTCAACCAAGCTGAGACTAACATGGCCGAGCTTCGCCGCAAGGGAGACCCCGAAGTGGATGAATTGATATGTTCTACCACCATTGTTCACAACCAGTAAGCATTTTCGCTGTCAAATTTTGACCCCGTGCAATTTTTTTTTTCTCACCGCTCCTTCTCTTATCAGACTGATCAACTTGGTCGCAGAGGACAATGCCATTGAGGATACGATTTATCACCTACATCGGGCGCTCAACTCGGGACGTATTGATCTTGAGAGATTTTTAAGAGCAAGTAATCTCATGTTCGTGTTTTATCGACAGATATTGATCCCATCGATACAGAGTACGCGCCTTCTTGCAGAAGAACAGTTCATGAAGCGAGCCCTAATCGAAAGAATACAAGAAGGAATTCCGATGGGTATGTCAATCAACTCAGATTGGTCTTGAGAAAAAAAAAAACACGGGTCAATGTGCTAAGAACCCACAGATGTATTAATTAAGCCATCTCAATTCAGTTCCTTTTAAGGCACTTACTCCTAACTCCTCGAAATTATAATATCCTTTTTTGTCTTGTTTTTCTCAGCACTTAATCGTCCATGAGATAACTCCGGATGGTAGAGTCATTTCTTTTGTGGTTGCACATAAAAAAAAGAACGACATACATAAGCATGATACATTGACAACAGACACACCCGCCCACACATCCGCCCCTTAAGTATATATGAACCACGCATTCAACCAGTTAGGTTTGTGATCGCGTTTATATATATGGGAGGTAGAACAACATTTGCACAAGCAAGTTCATATGGACTTAGATGTATATGGTACTTAAATAACAGCGAGTGTGCGACGAAATCGCGAAATGGTTCAACAGTATTGCGTCCAAACACAGGTCCAGGCGTACCATATAACCTACATATAGTCAACGTCATAGCAATTGCTTCTCATCTTCATCTTCGTCTTTTGTTGCTTTTCCGCGAGCACTCCCCACCCACTGCCATACCCGCATTTCATCACCACCGTAAATCTCTTGCAAGTTGGCTCGAACATTCGCATTCCCTTCCACCACACGCTCAACTTGATCCCAGAGACGACTTCGGGACGTGACCGAGTGCTCATCCTGCAAAATCAAGTCCCTAAGCTGGATCGAAGACAGGTAGGACTGCGGATTGGTGACAGGGTCCGTGTGATGGGCGAGTTCTTGGTTACGCAGAGTATCAAGCGCGATATGCACCAAATCTGCAACACGTTTGCTTTCTATGCGCCGCTGGGCGCTACGAGAACGCCATGAGAATACGCTAAGAATGAAAAGTACCATTCCTGAACAAGTGTCAAGTCGGAAGCAGACAGCAAGTTGTGATTCAAAGGTCTTACCTATGATAACAGAACTCCATTGCGCCCATAATTCTCGGAGTTTCACTGTGACTACACAAAGCCACGTTAAAGAAGCTGTTCGATGGGCAATGTAGCGCACACTTATAGAGATTGGTAAGGAAACTTCCGATGAGAAACGCAAAAAATAGCCAACTTACTCGTGATCCTCCCCTATGATAACTCTGTCCCATTCCACCAGCCGTTGAATTGCTGTATTGAACATATCGTCAAAATTTTGGACCTTCAAACTCGGTTTCAGGGGAAGATATAGTGAAATCAAATGAGTCATACAGGAGACGCCTTCCTCAATGTGTCACTGAGTGTTTCAATCTGGACACCCCACTTCTTGGCTTCACCACCATCAGTATCGGCAACAGCTTCTTGGATCCTTTTGCCACCAGCGCAGAGGCGACTCCCCCTCTCCTGGCTCAGACGTAATTCTATGACCTTCCCGAGATCGAATATTTTTCGCCTGCGTGTAAGGTTTTCGACACATCTGGGAGGGAACGCAACACTACCAAAGCCTGGCAGGCCATCGAGTAGAGACACCCATTTCCAAAACAAGTCCGCGGGAGGGAGAGAAAAAGAAAAGTCTATGCTGCGTGAAGATGGAGGGGCAGGCGCAAAGAGAAACCATGGGTGGGGTTGCAAAAGATAGCCATGATCACAAACAACACTCGTCACAGTGCATTCCGCATGATCGGGGCATTGAGTACAGGCGTCTGGGGATCCCCAGGGTTGCAGAGGCGGCAAAGGACATGATGTTCCCATGTCTTCATCCGTTGAAACCAAGGTCCCATTGTGGCAGGCTTCTAGTGTAAGACGCTGCATCCTTCGCTCTTCGAGAATATCGTTGGTTAAGCTACCTTTATAGCAGTACCCAAGAGAAGACGAATCCTTTTGATACGAAAGTAGGGCGAGTAGAGTTGGGATGAAAAGCAGGATGACGATCGAGAAACAAAAATATCTGGCGAGAGAAGATGGTTGACCTGGTGTGTCTTGCGCCATGGACATAGCTTCAACACTCTCATCTTCAGCAACAAGGAGTTCGGAGAAAGGAGAGTCTCCTCTTTCATCCACTACGCCCTCCTCTTGGTCCATTTCCTGCTTTATTTCGGGAAGCTCTGAACCATCGTCCTCTGGAACATTTGAACTGAGTAAATCTAGTTCATCCCTTTGGTCATCGACGATATGAAGAGCGGATGGTGCGTAACTGGATGGTTGGAGCTGATTTAGATGTAACTGTTCCGCAGGTGGCACCGACGGTAGATGTGGCTCAAACTTGAATTGCGGAGGCGACAACGGCAATGGAGAGAACCTTCGATCGTGAGGAGAGTTGGGTAATGGAGGTGGTGATGATAAAAGCATTTGAGGAGGCGCAGAAGAGGATTTGCGTGACCTATGTGGCCCTGGGGCATTCTTACGGGTAGCTTTTGGCCGAATTGGCGATGGCCGGAGTGGCGACGAAGATTCCGCTCCGGATTGAAATATATTGGTATCTTCCCAACCACTATCTTCGGCAGCCTAAACAGACATTTAATGCTGTAGAAACAAATTATGTGGTTTTTTTTCACGCACGGTATTGGAAACGCGTCGGCTGTCCTGAGGCCGTGATTTACGTTAGGCAGATATACCATGAAATCAATGCAGTTCTGACTTACCGTTTTCCGATTCCTTCCAACTTTTCTTATGGGCATATCATCCTCGGGTTCGCTTTCTTCCACAAGGGTGGGCTGGGTAATGGCGCTCTTTCGCGAAGGGCCACCTAAAGTGGGCTGAGCCGACGAACGCCGCCGCTTGGGCTAGAGGCGCCTGAGGATCGTGCAGAAGAAATTGGAAAATGACAACCTACTTGTGGGGGTGGATCGATTGCTGTTTCTGCTTGGTCTTCAATGGGAGCATGAGAGGATAATCGTCGTGAAGCTCTCCTTTTAACGGGGTCCTGTATTGACAAATTTAGACATGATTGATATTGTTTTTTGAGGGGTTCTCCTGCCTTTCGCAATGGTTCGCCAGTGACGCCATCTAGAATACCATCGTCACTGGCGATACTATTCGCTTTCTTTACGCGTTCATTCCTCAATCGAGAAGCGTTTGCTTTAATTTCGTCCTTGAATATCATGACGAGCTTCGTCTTGGAGTATGGAGTAGGATATTTGACATTGTGATATCCAAGTACACCAAGTAGCTGTGACACCGTAAGTGAGGCGGGATCGAAAGTTGGCTCAAGGTATTCTCCCTGCGCAATGACCTGCGCAGACGTTAGACGCGACATTGAGCTGAGGGCACGAACAGTCGATGGTGGTGATCAACGTTGGTGGAGGTTTCAATTTGTTCCAAGTCTTGGATGAATCTAAACAATGCCTCAACCACGTGCTCTTGTGCATCAAACATGTGTCAACAACGCGGTCAAATGACGCAGCGGACAATGGACCTTCATTTTGAATTGATACATCATGGTCAAGAGTAAATACGATTTAAAACTTGGGACGGCTCAATCCCGTGGTGCCAAACCACTTCCCCTTCACCTGGAAAGGAGTGAACAAAGTACTTGTGCAGAGGATTGATTTTATCACCATCAAGTTCCAATAAGCTGCAGGGAACAAATCCTTAAGAAAGAAGCATGATTAATATGACATGGTGTAAAACTGGCGATACGTGCCTTTTTAAAGTGATAGAATAGTCTTGGAAATTCAAGAGTGATGAATACTAAGAATCGCATGTGCAACAATCAACTGACCTATGGCTCTTTGCCTGATCGAAGAAACTAGAGAAGGTCTCTTTGGGTTCTAAGCCGTATTTGAATTCCGCCAACATCAGCTCTCCATAACCGGTCAATAGCTGATGGAAACATTCAGAACAGCTCGTGGGTCAATGAAGAAACATGTACCGGGCAGCTCGTGTATCCGTCATAGACAGCGTCGCTTACCTTGCCCGTCTGCATCACGGAGTAAAGGTTCTCTGTGAGAACAGGTGTTTGTGCTGTAATAGCGGCTGCCGTTTTGGAGGTGGGGAGAGACGAACAGTCGCCCAACGCGAAGATATTACCGTATTGAGGGTTGTTGTGTCGCATGGTCGATTTATCGACGTCAACCCACCCACTGCTGTCAGCAATTGGCGATCCCTTGAACATATCAAGAGGGCCCATGGGAGGTGTGACGTGTAGTAGAGTATAGTCAACGTCAACTAAAGAACCATCGGCCTTTTTAAAAGTGGCCTTATGATTTGGGGTATCGACCGCAACGAGATTGTGTTGGAAGTGACCTCCGACACCTCTCTCAAGCCTCAGTCTGTCCAAGGCATCGGAATACTTCTTGACACTGAACATAGTAGGCATTCCAGTGTAAAAGTCGACCTTTATGTTGTCGCCTCGTTTCGTACGGCGGTAGCGATCCCAGGCCATCCACATAATCTTTTGGGGGGCTAGAGGTAACTCGGTTCTTATAAAAGACATAGGCCACGAGATTGAGCGAGATATATACCTCCAGCACATTTGATGATCCCAGCAGGTTGCGTAAAGATTGCTTGACCAGAACGAAGGCTCTCAATATCGCTCCAAGTTTTGTCACAGGTATCATATGAATAAATGGATGAAACTCCAGAGTTGGGATCTCCGAGGGCCTTGGAGAGGCCTTTGATGGCGTCCCAATTGATCTGAAGACCAGTGGCGACGACAAGAGCATCATAGGAGATCTGCCTGCCAGTAACTGTTGTCACCGAGGAGCTGTTTGGGGCGAAAGATTTCACATTTTCTGGAATATAGGCAATGTGATTGGGAACCAGTGACGCAAGTGGTGCGCGGAAATCACTCTTTGGGCGAAGGCCTGATCCAACGAGCGTCCTAAACGTTCAAAAAAATGGTCGCATACAAGACGAACGGAAAGTGTCAAGACAAAACTTACCATCCAGGCTGTTGAAATCAGAAAAAAGGTTATAAATCCAGGGTCCGGATTGCGCAAGAATGGTTTGCTTACTTGGTAGTAGTGGGAGTCTGCCCCATCTACAATTGCAACATCCCCTGCAGCTAAAGGTGTTCCTCCAGCCGCAAACCTGTCGTAGATCTGCTGTGCAGCTGACAACCCAGCGCTTCCTGTGAAATGGGATTGAAAATGTTGACTGGCTGTGTGATAAGCAAGATATATATACCTGCACCAACAACAAGGATCTTGAACTTGTCATTCTCGGCGGCGGTTGCAAGATTACGGGTATATGTGCGGCATGCATACGGTTTCAATGCCTTTAATCCTCTGAGAGTCAAGCTCATGACGAGTAAGTAAGTACAGGAAAGAGGAAATGGAAAGTTTCTCAAAACTTTTTCAAATGTTGATCCAAGTTATCTCCGACTATTACCGATGGAGATAGTATTTGATCAAATGATCACCAATTGTGCATATGTCTTCCCAGTGTTTCCTTGTCTCTCTCTGCCTTGTCTTAGTCCTTGTCGTTTTTCTCCATAAAACTGGATCTGAGTACCTACTTAACTGTATTCTTTATTTCAAATGTTACCCAGCAATCCTCGTCTCGGCTCAGCTAGAGGTCTTCCCAGTAACCCTCGTTTGCGTTCTCAGCAATCCAGGGTCCCAGATGCTGATCTCCAAAGTTCGTCTCCTTCATCATCCCACCCTGACAGGAGCTTGGAGCATTCTCTGGAACCCACATCTACTTTGACTGAAGGCAAAAAGCGTCTGGCGTCGGAGTTGACGCGCATACCTCATGCTTCAACTGCATCCACGACATCTTCACGTTTGCTTAACCCGACAAAGCATGCTGCTGGCGCTGGCGGTAGCGTTGATCTAAACCCAGCATACCGTTCTGAACGTAGAGATCAACGCGAGGAAAATCTACCTCAGGCTCAATGTAAGGGTGTCTACGGTCTGACATGTCAATTTCTAACGAAGTTGTTCAGCAGAAGTGGCTGGAACAGGCGAGGCAATTTGGAATCGTGTTGCCACAATTGCTAGCAGCCTGACCGTCAGCGTCAGTCAGGCTTGGGCATCCAATATAACAACATATGCTGGGGAGGGTAACTTGAACAATAAATCTATGTACTGTTCTCAAGGGCTCAGTTTTGTCTACAGAAACCCCACCTGGTCAGGAATCGCGCTTGACCCTTGCCCTGAAGGCGTATCATCTTGAAAAAGCCCGTGACCCTGCCGATTTGCCTCCCTGGCTTTTTGGCGATAATGAACGTCGTCCCCCACTCACTTCGCCGGATGGAAACAGTTCTCAACGTACGCGTCCACTTAACGAGGCTCCTCCGGGTCAGGGGCTGCGTGAAGTTTATGATACCTACCGTTCAGAACTACTACCCTCTCGCGCACCAAAGCAACCGTACAAAAACCTCGATCCTCCGCCTCCCTCAAAAGCAGGAGATCGATTGAAGGCTTTGAGAGAGGCAAAACGCACAGGTGCAAACCCAACATTCAGTTCCTCTGATGAAGGCACGCAGCCACAAATTGTTGACAGCGATTTTACTGCCAAATCAGTTGCCGCTGTGCGACCGCGAGTAGGACTGCCATCTACACCTCGACGGAAACGCGACAGCGATCAGTGATGCTTTCCACAATGTCAGATGTTGATTGTATGTATGTAGGTAAGATAAGAATACTATTCGTAAGCATGTAGCTCTGCATTCGGAGGACACATATTGGGTGTATGTACGAATAGGTGATATGTATACATACCAGCTATTTATTTAATTGGACCTCGACCGTGTTTTATTTTATGTTTCTCGGGGCCCATGATGAACATCGTATACATGGCAACAAGAAGATGAGAGTCGATCAGCCACTCTGGACAGGTGACAAGACATTTGAGATGGGTCTGAAATGAAGGTGAACGGTTTACTGGAATTATATATGTTGGTATTCGAGGATTATTGTAAGGTAGATTCAGAGAGAGTGTGTGTTGATAAGGTCTGTTGCAAGTAGCAAGTACATACTTACCTTGATTTTATGGACCTATGGATCTACGGTGCACCTGATTTTACGGACTAAATCAAAGTTTCCATGGAGATTGATGTACTTACGTCTCTACATCTCATGGCAATACTTTAAAATGCCCATGCAGCCACATATCATATTTCCATCTCTTCTCTCTCTCTTCGTTCTCTTTCTTTCATTTTCTTTTCGTTTCATTTTTCGTTCTTTTCGTCCTCTCTCAATTGAGTTGAGTTGATCCTCGCTAGTCCAACTTTTTTTTCGAGGTAAGGCTCTCAGTTCATCTATGTCCTTGGTCAGGCAACTTGAATATTTCTCCAGATCATCACCCTCTTTGAAAGAGTTCTTCAGCAATTCCTCCAGGGAGGTTCATTGGTTTTTCAGTCCCACAGCATCAGCTTTTTCTTTCGTTACACGCTAAATTCTAAGAAATGGTTTTCGTCGCTCCTTTCCTTGCTATTGTCGCCCTCTTTTCCGTTGTTACCTCTGCCCTTCCTCGACCTGATGGTAATGGCGTCGTAATTGCATCGTAAGTACTTATTTCACACTATGAGAAACAGGAGTTGACGTTCATATTCCATTCTCAGTCAATCCAGCACATCCTCTGCCGCTGTGGCTACTGATTCGTCCAGTTACGGTTCTTCCAACTCGGACTCTTCTTATGGTTCTACTTCATCCGACTCTGCTTCTTCGTACGGTTCCAACAGTGACTCTTCCTACCTCGCCACCTCGACCTACTCCGCAAGTTCATCCTACTCAACTCCCACTTATGGCTCTGGCTCCTCCAATTGGGGGAACTCGGGTTATGATGACTGCGTTTCCCGTAAGTTTCTCTAGTCTTTCGGACCTTTTATATGCACCTATACAGTTTTTCTTATATAGAATGCATCGCCGAGTTTGGTTCCCCGGACTCTTCGTACGCACCGACTGCCACAAGTGGTAGTATGGGAAGCACTGGCACCGGCGCTACACATACCGTCATTGTTGCACCCAGTCAGGGCGTTTTGCGCTACGTTCCCTTTGCTGTGAATGCATCCGTCGGAGATACCATCCAGTTCATGTGGGGTGCTAACAACCATACCGTCACCAAGTCGTCCGAGCTTACTCCCTGCAACAAGACGAGTGATGCCTTGTTCGCTTCTGGAACCCAGAACCAGGACTTCGTCTGTAAGTGGAGCAGTACAATACTCTTTTTCCATCAAGCTCACACTTCCATAGTTACGCAGGTTGTCAACGATACGAACCCTGTATTTTTCTACTGTGGCACCCCTGGCCATTGCCAGAAGGGAATGTTTGGTATCATGTACGGATACATTTTCTCGGTCTCGCCATTTTTTGCTGATGTCACTTCGAAATAGTAACCCTCCCAGTGCTTTTGGTGCTCCAACCTCTGTCTCTGGCTCGATGCAGGCACTTGCTGCCAACGTGGGTGTCCTTATCTCGAATAACTAAACATCAATTGACTTGTTTATTCAGAACTCTGATCTTGCGGCTTATGCTTCGTACACCACACAACAAACCACAAACAACCTTGCTGCTGGCAAGTGGGGTGGCAACATTGATCTCTCTGCTCTACCCGACTGGGCACATGCAGTTGCTGCTGAAAACGTTCTATACACCCGCAACTTCCTCGCCGCCAACGGAGAGGTCCTCCAGGAAGACGGATCCGTGGATCTCAGCTCCGCCAGTTCGACCCCCCTTATGATTCCTCAAGATTTCAGCGCCGCTCTTAGCAACGCTGCTGTCGTTCCTTCATCGTCCACAGGGTCATCTGCTGCTGCTACCAGCGAGTCAGCGTCTCCCAGCGGCGCAACGACTGTTGGAAACGGCGCCAGCTCATTGGCTTCTCCGAAAGCCTTTGTTGCTCTGTTTGTCATTCTGTCAACGTTCTTCGCTCTGTAAGAGCCCCAGCTGCAGCCCCTAGAAAATTGACGTAACGACTTGTGGCGTCATGTCATGGACATAACCTTCTTAGAATATTATTGTGGATGCTCATTTCGGACTTTTCGACCTTCGTATTTGCTGCTTAATTTCTTATAACGATTTTTACTTTGCATTTGTTTCAAATTGAAGTACACACTCTTTGCAGATTTCAAATAGCACGGCTGCTTTTGAGATTTGGATCGTGAAATTACAGAATTTGAATGAACTGAGAAGTGACAGATGTTAAAACCCAAAAATATCATCGATTTCGTCGTTGATCTTAGGCCTTTTCTTCATTTTTCGTTCCTTCTGTTCTGGGATTGGAGGTACATTGCGTTTGATGACTGTGCGTGCAGGTGTTGACGCACTATGAATTGTGGCGCTTGTTGTGTTGACCAAGTCGGAGTCCACAGGTTCCACAGATTTGAAAGGATTCGTATTTTCCACGGCGAGAGTTGTTTGGATCCTAGGGACCACAGGCAGTGGGTCGAGGTCGATGTCTTTATGTGAAAGACCAATCACCTGTTAGAGCAGGAGTGCATAGATAGCTCAGCATGATTCTTATGGAGACTTACCGTGGCGGGAATGAGGGCTTGAAGTTGTTCTATGACCGTGGAGATCGAAAGAAGATTTTCATGAAGAGTGTCACAAATTATTCTCAGCCGGGATATTATGGCTATGAAAGCCAATATTAGTTGAAGAAAAGCTCCTGACTGCATGGCGAGTGTAAAAGAACTGGGAAAATGGGTGAGAATTGTTGTCGCCCATGTCTTCCACTCATACCTATAGGCCTCCAGTAACTTATCTCGCATCTTTATTCACTATCAGGTCAATCGAGACAAGGGGTTTGGGAAAAAATATGTCGCACCTTTAATAGCAAAGCACAACAGTGGGCTATTGTTGTGGAGACGAGACCAACAGAGGAACGACTGGGAAAATGTGTCCATGAACCCTTAGGAATCTTTTGGCTATTGGAGTCAATTTGACCGACATGTTGGATATCTGACAAGGGCTTACACTGCAGATATAGGTCCGGCATTGAAAAACGAGTTGCGCAGGGTAGCCACAGTTTTATCAATGCTCATTTCATTGAGACGGTCGCAAAATCGTCGTGTTTCAATTACCCGCCTCCAGAAAAGTGAGAGACGATGTTGATTTTTGCTTTTGTAGTATAACCTCTCCAGAAGGTTACGTTCATCTTGAAATGCAGCAAAGGCTGCGTGGAGAGAACGTGAAACTTTTTTAAGAGCTTTTAGGTGAACATCGATAGATGAGTGCAAGCTAACATCTAGATGGTTGCGTTCCGACGAGGCAGGAAGAGTGAGGAGGATATTAGTTCTTCTCAGCATGGAAGAAAGTGATCAAAGTGTCGGCCCGGAACCGAAGCTAGTCTGTTCCTCCGACTCTGCCAACTTAAAGTCATGAGAACCCGATTCTTTCTGGTTCTTCTCGCGTAAAGGGACTACTCTGGCTTCTGGACCGCATGCTTGTGGTTTACGTTCAAGAATTCTTGTCTTTGCGCGGACCGTGCGGAACAGTGCTGCCTTTCTTTTCCCTCATGGCGCCGTCTAGGTACCGCCTCCCTATAAAGGCAGAAAAAGTCCATAAATTTCGTGTAATAACTTAAAATGGCCCCCTTACACTTCTTATGCTTGGCGGCTTACTTTGGTCTCGCCCTTGGACTCACTTATTCGTTCCCTGACTGCGTCAATGGGCCGTTAAACTCCAGCGTCGTATGTGATTCAACCAAAGATCCTGCTACGCGTGCCAGAGATCTCATCTCCTTGTTCACCGTTGACGAATTGATTCAAAACACCGATAACCTTTCCCCTGGTGTTCCTCGCCTGGGCCTTCCAAGTTATCAGTGGTGGTCTGAAGCATTGGTATGCCTCTGGTGGTCATATACCAGTATGCTTTCTTTTTTGATGCATGTTGTCGTATAGCATGGTGTGGCCTCGAGCCCCGGTGTGACCTTCGCCCCTTCCGGAAACTTCAGCTCGGCCACATCCTTCCCTCAGCCTATCACAATGGGTTCTGCCTTCGATGACCCATTGATCAAGGCCGTTGCTATTGTGATCAGCACCGAAGCTCGCGCATTCGATAACTTTGGTCGTTCCGGCCTTGATTACTTTACTCCGAATATAAATCCATTCAGAGATCCACGTTGGGGTCGGGGCCAGGAAACACCTGGCGAAGATCCCTACCACATCTCCCGATACGTGTACAACTATATTGATGGCATTCAGGGCGGTATAGATCCAAAGCCTTACTTCAAAGTCGTCGCCGACTGCAAGCACTTTGCCGCTTACGATATCGAGAACTGGGAAGGCAATGACCGCACTTCTTTCAACGCCCAAGTTACGCTTCAAGATCTGAGCGAGTACTATCTTCCTCCTTTCCAAAGCTGCGTCAGAGATGCCAAAGTTGGGTCTGTCATGTGTAGCTACAACTCCGTGAACGGCATTCCCTCGTGCGCCAACGCGTACCTCCTACAGTCGATTCTAAGGGACTACTGGGGATTTGATGACGACCGATGGGTGACTTCCGATTGTGATGCTATCGACAATATTTTCAGCACTCACCACTACACTTCGTCTTATGCTCAGGCCGTCGCAGATGCCTTGAAGGCAGGCACAGATGTCGACTGTGGCACCACATATTCTACCCATCTTCCGGAGGCATACAATCAATCCCTGATTACTCGTGATGAACTCGAAACTGCGTTAGTTCGCCAATATACCTCTCTTGTACGGTGAGCCTGGTCCAGCCTAATTTTCAAATTCACTCAACCGTTGTTTCATTAGACTCGGCTATTTTGACCCTCCGAATATCCAACCATACCGTCAGCTAGATTGGTCCAACGTCAATACTCCAGATGCTCAGAATCTCGCTTACCAAGCAGCACTTGAGGGCATTGTTTTACTCAAAAATGACGGAATATTACCCCTCAAATCATCCGTGAAAACGCTTGCTATTGTCGGACCTTGGGGTAATGCGACTACCCAGATGCAGGGCAGTTACCACGGGATCGCACCTTTCCTTGTCAGCCCTTTGCAAGGAGCAATCAATGCAGGATACCAGGTCACCTTTGCTCAAGGAACCACGGATACAGGGACAACGACAGACGGTTTTGCTGCCGCCGTTGCGGCCGCTCAGTCTGCCGACGTTGTCATTTACGCCGGCGGAATTGATGATCAGGTCGTGGAACACGAGGGAGGAGATAGGACGGCAATTAGTTGGCCAGGTAATCAGCTTGATCTGATTTCTACGCTTGAGAGCATTGGAAAGCCACTCGTTGTTCTTCAATTTGGTGGGGGGCAAGTCGATGATTCCGCCTTGAAAAATAATCAGACAGTAAGTTTTATCCACAGCTAATCGGATGCTAATTCTTATTTTCCAGGTTCATGCCATCTTGTGGGCTGGCTACCCAGGCCAAAGTGGAGGGACAGCCATTTTCGACATCTTGACTGGAAAAGCCTCTCCTGCAGGACGTCTCACAACTACGCAATATCCCGCTGTTTATGTCGATCAAGTCACTATGACGGACATGAGCCTCCGGCCTAGCGCAACGAATCCTGGTCGAACATATAAGTGGTACCAAGGAACTCCCGTTTTTGAATTTGGACATGGGATTCATTACACGACATTCGACGTGAAATGGGCCCACACCCCTCCAAAACAGTACTCCATCGCGTCTCTCATCAACCATGCTTCGCATTCGAGTCCATTAGACCTTGCTTTATTCCATACTTTTGACGTCGCTGTCAAGAACTTGGGCAGACTCACGTCGGATTATGTTGCTCTTCTTTTCGTCAACTCTACAGCTGGCCCTTCTCCGCAACCCAACAAACAGCTTGTATCATACACTCGTCTCCATGATATCTTCCCCGGTAGCACAGCCAGTGCCTCATTGTCCGTTACACTGGGTTCCATCGCTCGAGCCGATGCCGCAGGCAATATGTGGATATACAGCGGCGCATATCAACTCAGTGTTGATACTGGACCAATTCTCTTGACTCACCAATTCGAGTTGGTCGGTCAATCAGCTCAAATTGCGAACTGGCCACAAAATCCAAATGCGTAAGATATGCAGCACTTAATGCACAGATCGTGCTGTGTTTTTTTTTTTCGTTGACGCTCTAACCTTGGATACAAATGTGGAATATGTTGAATATAAACGAGCGAGTTGTGTGTAACCTCTTCTTTCCAAAGTTTCAAATGTCAAATCAGTATGGGTAATTCACTGCCTTTTTCAATTCCGCTTCCGTTCCATTCGACCCCTCCTCATCAGCTTTCCTGTCGAGATACTCCAATACGACGTCCCACCACCCACCGTTAAACTTTCCTTTGTACTGACCCACGTCGTCTGACCATCCTCTGAGTGCACTTGCAAGCCGCCGTGCAACACCAGGCTCCTTGGCAAGATGCTCAATGGGGGTTAAATAGGTTCGAATGCCAAATAAGATGGCTCCCGTCTTCGGGAGGCGACGCAGCGTCTGGCGTTCAGATCTCAAACGCAAAGTCGCTGATGAAGGTGTTGGACGCGAAGGCTGTTCGGCAGGGAAGGTGTGCTGAAAGGTATCTTCCGGTCCATGACTACTTTCGGCCCAGGAAAGCTCCTCATGATCCACGTCCTCGGTACCATCTGCTGGCTTTACGACCTGAAAAAAGTAGTTGTTGCGCGTGACAGGTTTGTCAACAACGAGGCGTTGAAAGAATCGTTCCATGCTTATCTGCAGCTTCTGTTCATCTATGCCGCATGGGTCATCTCGTCTTACAAAGCAAAAAGTTGGAATTACATTGAGGGACATCGCCAGTAGTGTGTATCTTGTGCAAGGGAAGGCCAATCTTGTCCTGTATACGCCAAAAACCTTTTTGCCTTTGTAAGACTTCGACATAAATCTAAAACGTAAAACGGGGATTACCAGCGAGGCAAATTGCACCAGCCTGAAAATAATAAACCCCATCCAAACCTGTCAAGTTGTTAGCTGTAAGCCTTTTTATCGTTTCCGTGCACATTTACCTTCTACCATGATTGCTAGGTCTTCCTGGACTCTATGAGCTGCTATCAGAGACTCGAATTCGCGACTATATTTCCGACTCACAATAGGGAGGCAACCTCAAGCGCTCTGAACGCTGCTTTAGCGCCATCGTTGGCGTGAAGTGGCAGATCATAAGAGGTGTCCATAGGATGTATGTGAATCGATTTAATTGGCGGAAGACCGCGCCATCCAGTATACGAAGAAACCGTCTTTTCCGAGTCACTAGAAGTATGACGCGTTATTGAAAATGTCGTGGGGAAGCGACGTGAGAGATATTCCGAAATTTCATGTACTGTCTCAATAGCTCAAAATGGCTTGGTTGAGCCAACTTTGTCGATAGAAAGCGCCAACGCTACTCACCAGCGTCTGCACCTGACCCAACAATGTCTGGCACCTGCGGAAGCACCTGAATGACACGGTCGCCGCGCGTTCGAATGCGGTGCTTCTTTATACAATGGTACCTTTCGAATTCATTATCTAACTAGTAAAACTTTCAGCGAGAGAGGGCTAGAGAAGAATTGCAATATCATAACCTCGATCCACTCGTCCCATTGCATTGGTCGGATACCCATCGTGACACTTCGGAGGCATTCAATTCCCCCACGTCAATTCCGTACGTAAAGCTTACTGGTATTCCCCGTAGCGAAAAGGTCGGTATGGTATGGGTTTCATCTCCGCGGGCTCTTGTGCTGAGGCGTTTATAAGAGGGTAATCGAATGCAACAGGAGACCATTCTTGTGGACGCCGAAAAAAAAAGCATTAATCCAGTGCCAGTTGGAATGAGCACCCCAAGCTTACCTCCGTACTTTCGATCCTTTCTTGGACCTGTGGCGGGTTGGCCATTGTCATCATGAGTGATATTGTAAGACCCCCATGGTTTATATATAAACACCAATACCGCAACGAGCACAAGCCCCGCTAAGTATTCGTAGGCATTGAGCGTATAATTTTCATACATGAGGTCCAGATTTTGGTGCGTGTCCTTCAAGTTTCTAGATGAACATGTGGCCTGGCACGCTTCCACTGGCAGTGGCACAGGAAGCAGTGGAATCAATCAGAATATTTTGACACGTTAATGCGA
This sequence comes from Arthromyces matolae, assembly GCA_018855395.1. Lineage (NCBI taxonomy): Eukaryota > Fungi > Basidiomycota > Agaricomycetes > Agaricales > Lyophyllaceae > Arthromyces > Arthromyces matolae. The sequence continues at coordinate 24,665 of JABAJW010017939.1, forward strand.
AAATCTCGTATACCCAATACTTTTCCATCATATTCAGCTGTGAACTGAGCGTACGGTTAATTTCGATTCGATTTTCTGAAAAGCTCGAGCTCGTAAAAGAGTTAGAGTCTGAGAATTCCAATTTTGTTGGCCTGAATGCCACGTGATACCTACTTATATATGAATGTCATTGTCATTGATCTTTGGTTCTGAATCTCATCGAAGAACTTTCTCTCCCTAAACGGTTCTGAGGACGACTCAAATGGCTCAAGCAGGACAGGACGCAAAGTTTTTTCAGAGGGGAAAGATAGAGGTTCGCCGTTTCCAGAAGAAACAATTGTCTGCCATTTTACGCCTTCTCCCATAGGAACTTCGTGCCGAATTGCAAGCGGCAGAGACAAAGGACAAAAAGTTTCAGAAGAGGAAGACTGCACTCAAGAAAATTGTCGCCAACATAACAATGGGCAATGATAGTCGGTAGACTTCCCTCCTTCAAAACGAAAAACTGAGTAATCGTTGATGTTCCTCTTCGTCCCAAGTGTCACCCTTATTTACCGATGTGGTGCAATGCTTGGGCACTCCTTTGTTGGAGATTAAGAAAAGTGTGTTTTTTGTGTCGTTAAATCGTGCCTCTAAATCAATGCCTCCTAGTGGTTTACCTCTTCCTCGTCAGTTATGGCAGATCAAAGCCAGAGCAGATACATATTGTCATTCCCAACTTTCTTGCGGTAGGCAAATTGTTGTGGGCTCTGCTCATTTCTAATCAACAAACAGGATTGTAGTGATCGAAACCCTCTCATCCGTGCACTCGCGATTCGTACGATGTCATATATCCCAATCCCTGTCGTGACCGACTCTTTGATCGAGCCTCTTCGCCATTGCTTGAAGGACCGTGATCCATATGTTCGGAAAACGGCGGCGATATGTGTCGCAAAACTCTATACGGCAGATCCACGAAGAGCTGAAAAGGGAGGATTTGTAGAAATGCTTCGAGATCTTATGTTGGACTCAAATGCCACTGTTGTGGCAAATGCTGTTGCTGCCCTGTCGGAAATTGGGGATAGACAAGACGGTGTGATTTTTAAACTAAATCTAGCCACCGCGAACAAGTTGCTCACAGCACTCGGTGAAAGTTCAGAGTACGTATCCTTCCAAACATTCCACTGCTACGTTAATCCATGCAATAGATGGGGTCAAATATACATTTTGGACACGCTTTTGCGATACGTTCCGGAAAGACATGCCGATGCTGAGCTGATTGCGGAAAGGATTATCGTTCAACTCCAACACGCCAACTCCGCTGTTGTTCTGACCACTATCAAGGCACTGCTGTATCTTATGAATTACATGGAGAACAGGAAGCTGGTTGATTACTGCTGCAAGAAAATGGGACCACCTCTTGGTGAGTATGCAACGGTGTTGATAGGATAAAGTTGACTTTTGGCTAGTAACGCTCTTATCTTCTGGTCCCGAAGTACAATACGTCGCGTTGCGGAATATCCTCCTCATCATCCAGCGTCGCCCGATTGTACTCAAGAATGATGTGAAAGTGTTTTTCTGCAAGTACAATGATCCAATATATGTTAAGCTTGCCAAGTTGGAGATAATGTATCGATTGGCGCGTGCAGAAAATGTCAACGAGGTGCTCGCGGAATTACAAGAGTATGTACTCATTCTTACGCACAGTTTCTTTTGTTGAACGCCTGATAGGTATGCATCTGAGGTAGACGTTGATTTCGTGCGCAAAGCTGTTCGTTCGATCGGCCGGTTAGCCATCAAAGTGGAAGCCGGCGCAGATAACTGCATCCAAGCTCTACTGGATCTCATTGAGACCAAAGTAGCCTACGTGGTTCAGGAGGCGGTGATTGTCATCAAGGACATCTTCAGACGCTATCCCGGTAAATATGAAGCTATAATACCCAAGCTGTGCGAAAATCTCGACTTATTGGATGAACCTGAATCGAAGGCTGCCATGGTGTGGATATTAGGTCAATTTTCGGATAGAATCGACAATGCCGATGAACTCCTCGATGACCTGGTTTTCACCTTCCTTGACGAGAGTGTCGAGGTGAGTATCATATGTAACAAACTGGTAGACGTTTGACTTTGTGAACAATAGGTGCAACTCGCACTTCTGACAGCAACAGTCAAGCTTTTCATATACAAGTCCACGCTAGAGTCGACGAAGGCACTCGTTCACAAAGTGCTGAAGTGGGCCACCGAAAATGTTGACAATCCCGATCTACGTGATAGAGGTTTCATGTATTGGCGTATGTTGGCTGTGAATCCTGCCGTTGCTCGGACAATCGTTCTCGCAGAGAAACCTCCCATTACCACAGATTCAGATCGAATGGATCGAGGTGCTTTAGATCAACTGTTACTACACACTGGAACCCTTGGAAGTATATACCACAAAAACCCTGAAGTCAGCTTCTCCTGTGTCCTTTCAAGCCATATCTAACATCTAGCCAGACTTTTATCCGTAATGCTGCTGGCAAGGCATTGGTGGACAGTCCGGCACTCAACCCAAACTCTCGTGCGGCGCTGGTTCCATTGGCCCCGCCACAGCTTCCACCGACCTCAATTCATGTTCCCGGAACAGGTCCAACGGAATCGCACTCTATATCGAACAATGCACTTGTCTCTAAACCAGCACCGCCGATACCCACCTCTACGGAACCATCTCAAGATTCGCAATCTAATCAGGACGAAGAGGAGGAAGATGAGCCACCAGCGGCTGGTGATCCATACTCTAACCTAGATGGCGCATTCGGGAATTATTTGCAGGACGAACCACGTCCCATGGGAGGTCAACAGGCCAATCGACACCCAGATCTTGACGACCTGTTGTTTTAGCAAAGTAAAATTTGGTTATAGGATTATTGTTATCAACTGAGCATGGCTGCGACTTTGTGTGAAAGATGGGACAGGGTATTTTTAGGTCGCAATGAGTTGTAGTGCTAGAGCCTTGTGAGTGTGACGTTGGTGCCAACAACGGTTTTGAACTAACCTCTCCAAGTCCATACATCTTGCGGTGATAACTGATACGGATAACTCCCCTCTTATTTTCTGTGCCACGTGAACCTCCAGGCTCGTGGGTAACGATGGATGGCCGCCCAGCTTGAACGACATGTATAGCGACATTGTACGCTCGACTCAAGGCCAAAATTTCAGGTTCGCCACCCCATTCAGCTGTATCTCGTACGGTGGCACAATACCGTTCGTAGCCCTGCACAGTCATCACTCCATCAGCAGATAAATCTTCAGGAGCTGAAGCCTCTAAAAATGGCAAAAAGTCGTCCTGATGAGATAGCATATAAGTCGAGGCAGTTTGGCGGACAACCGCATAGTTTGCTTTGGAGGCAGAAAGCATGCCGAGAAGAATGAGTTGATCTGCAATGGCAGAGTAAAGACAGTGTCCGTCAGGGTTGACCTTTTGAAAGAGATTATGAAGATTTGAGGCAGATTTGGGTAAAACTAACTTCGTGTATTTGCAAAGACATTTCTTGGCATATTTTGCTTATGTCCCGTTGCTCGTCGTCTGCCTCCTTCTTCAGCCTTGATTCCAGCTCAGCATTAGGAGGCGGTTGTGATTGTTCGAGAGCTGCAGCCTTTCTTGCCTAAATCATGGAATCTTTCAACTCATTGTCATAACAGAGCTAATAAGGCTAGGACGCACCTGTCGTGCAAGAAAACGACCTTTGGCATCCTGTCTTGGACGTTTGTTTGTTGCTTCAGTCTGAACCTCAGAAGAGTCGTCGATCGTTTGCGCAGAGTGATCCCGAGAATCGAGCTGAGCAAACAAGTCATCCATGAGGTCCTCGTCATCTGCTATGGGAGTCTGTGCATCTTGTAGCTCGGAAATAGTCTCCTTCTTTTGTTTATTTTTCTTTGAGCTACCCATGGGGAGATTGGAGAAAGTCTTGCACAGCCACAGATTGAACATACAATCACGTTATGCTTGATAAAGAGGCTTAGAGGTTGTATCTTCTCCTCCGTCATTCACTTGTCCTAGAAATTCCTTTCAGCCGCGATGGCTAACCCGTCCAGCGATCTCACAACCTTGGAACAGAGGCTATTGGTGCTACTCAATGACTTACGCTTATCTGAGCATTCGCCTTCAGCTTGGCAAGAGGTTGAATCCATCTCTCAGACAATGGCCAACAACTTACGCTCAAAAGATGGCCCAGGCAAGGAAGACCCTCAGTCATGGTTGGCTGTCTAACCTTTCGTCTAGTTGACAACCATTCAATCATCGGAGAAACGGCCCTTCCGCGTACTTTGGCTTCATTGTTAACACTAGTACTTCGCGGATCTCCGACTCCCGACGAGAAATATACGCCAGTGGTTTTTGAACTGCTTAGGGTGACTGCCAACTTATGCATGGATCACGGTTTGTCATATCGTGCTATAGATTAATGTGCGAATAATCTCAATCTACTCAGACGACAATCGTGGTCGTCTTCTCGAGGCAGGCCTTCCACAGGCGATCGTTTCCCTCCTCGAAGGCTATGCGGATACCATACCGCAGGAAACACGTGGAGAGCCTCTTGACCTCTCTGTACCACAGCTCAAAGTTATCAAGACCTCTATTGGCGCGCTTCTCAATGCCAGTATCGGCTACGGTGCGATCATTTGCTGAATCATGAATTTCCATATAGACCAACTTATTTCAGACGCCGTACGATTTCGCCTTACATCCTTGGAAGCTCCCTTGACGATACTGAAGCTAGCCAGCGCGATATATCCAACGGGTTACTGGTTTAATCCTACACGTATACATTCGGATGTCGTTAGCGACGAAGAATGGACAATACGAAGCGGACTCTCGTCGTGGGCATGGCTTGCTATATCAGAACTCAAAGATGTTAAAGACGATAGTGAGTTCAGCACTCCACAAGTAGGATCGCAATGCTCAATATCCAACAGCACTTCCCATGCTGACTGCCGATTTTTTACCCTTTCTCGTCCGGCCACTCTCCGTGTTTCTGCCCAAGGAATCTTCAGGGCCACCTCTGTTCGATCCGAGCTCCCAGATTTTCAATGACCTTGTGGAAGCCGATCTAGAAAATCTCACTGAGGCGACTATGTTGATCGAGTCCTTGGCTTTAGATGTCGACGACATAAGGCTTTCCCTTGCGCGTGGATTTCAGTCTCCAGCTGAACACAGCGGTGTCCCATGCCTTTCTATCATCCTTGATTTCATTGAAAACGGGACATATCCCGCCTCATGGGCCCTTGGGACTATTGAAGAGGCAGAAAGGAAACGAAAAGAAAAGGCTTTCAACATCTGCAAGGCTGCGCTCATTAAAGCTGTTGTTGAAGTTGCAGGTGAAGAAAAGAATGCAGATATCCTCTGGGATCGCTCTGATCCTGTTGTCCCCGGCGGTCTTTTCGTTTCCAAGATGGTTGATTGGCTCAAGCGCTATGTGAAAGACTTGGAAACCTCGTCATTGGGTCCCTCCTCCCAAACAGATTCGATCTTCAATAGAGAAGACATGGTGATTTGCGCGAGTCTTTCTCTAGGAAACCTCTCCAGACAAGGTGAGTATTGAGAAGGTATAAAAGTATATTTTTGAGACGCCCAACCATACTCCAGAAACAATATCTACCGCTTTCCTTTCTCCTCCATATTCTTTGGGCCCAACTCTTGTGTCACACCACCTCCTGTCGCCTTCCACCGACATGAAAGTTAAACATGGCGTCTTAGGGTTTTTAAAACACATCGCCCAGGCATCCGCATCGTTGCCAGTTCAGAATGCGCTGCGCGAAGTTAATGTGATCCGTCGTATAGCTGAGAGTGGTGTCTGGGACGAAAGAAAGGACGCAATGGTCGATGTTGTTCAGTTAAATGCTATTGGAGTAGCCAAACATATGGCCAGTGCAGATGGTATTGTTGAGCAACCCTCCCATTTGATACCTTTACTGATCCTCCCCTTCTGAGTAGTCGAAAATGTGTACGCCCTTGTCTTACCCTCCGCCCGCCCTCCCCACCTGTCTACGGGCTTTGCTCAAATTCTTGCCCTTGTTAAGCGCACGGATTCGCTCCCAGTCAGAAGCGAAGGTAGTCGTGTCTTGGTCAATGTAGTGAGGACACTCTGGAGCGGCAAACCTCCCACCACTGCCTTCGATACAAGCCTCACAGAAACCGATATGATAGAGAAACAAAGATTGCGCAATTCCGCTATTCGACTGGTCCTGACGCCCGAGAGCGCCTCTGTCCTGACAAAACTAGTGGGTGCCAGTGGAAAGTATCCTCTTTTAGTCAATGAAGGGCTGGTGGCACTCACCATGTTCTGTACTGCCAAGGAAGGCGGTAAGTTGGTTGCTATTCTGATTTGGATCACTCAACGGATGTTTTTCAGCGTTGCTTGTCTTGGATGCTCTTACGGTTCCCCTCAGTATCGAGGTACCTCCTGAATCCCCGATCGATTCAACATCACCACCGACAACAGCCAGCGACGTCAGCACTCCAGGTGTTTCCTCCGCTAATACTCGTGCTCATTTGAACATACCCCACACGCCACTCGATATGCTTATCTTCACCTTGAAAAATGTCGACAATCCAGCCAACTTTCCTGTTGAAGTGCGATCAAATGTTTGTTCCTTTTTGGTTCAAGTCAGCAAACACGCACCCGGAGACAAGCTTGAGCATTTAAAGGAGGCTATACACCCTGTTAAAGAAAGTCTTCTTGCATCTCCGACGACCGAGGAGAAGCTCGCCCATGCGTTGCGTCGTCTTAACGAAGCGTGGTCATGATTACTACATCGTTGCCTGCTGGGGGCCTCCAAATTTGAATCCTGTTTTTCTCTCAAATACATATTTTGCGCCGCACTATGAGAGTTCGCTTTCATGCCAATCTACCGTAACATAGCTTAATTTTTGAATCAAGGAATTGGATTAAAACTCCCACTCATCACCGGTTATATGATGGCCGAATGCCGGGGGTTCTGAGATATCGAACCCCTACAAATCCAAATGCCCCTCCAACCTTGTATTTGTTCGTCAAGACTTGATTGCACTCAAGTACTTACCGCCTCAGAAAGCAATGGGCGCTCTAACTGTCGATATCTCCGAAGGAATCGCCACAATAACTTTAAATCGACCCGAGACCCTGAATGCTCTAACCGCAGAAGGTTTGGACTGATCATTCATATCAACATTCATAGATTCCTTTTGACACAATTTCCTCACAGATTATAGTGAATTAACTGACGCACTCAAATATATTGACGAGAGAAACGACGTTCTGGTGACTGTTTGGCAAGGCGAGGCGCTTCACTTTCCAAATTTGTATTAAAATCACAACTTCTTGGACAGCTCACGGAAAATGGTTTTGCGCGTAAGATTCGCGCAACTTGATCTACGACTCAATTCTAACCAGGAAACCACCAGTGGGACGGATGTGAAAAGCCGAAGCCCTATTTCTTCGACCGCCACCGTGCGTGAAGCGTTCTTGTCAAGAGTAGCTGCCACGACCACAATGTGTGGGCATGCGGTGCGCTCAGAATTGACGAAAGTTTCAGCGATTATTCAATCGGCAATTATCTTGTAGTTCTCGTCTCATTCCAAGATCTTAGTGGCAGCACTGAATGGGCCAGTGATGGGTGCGCAACCAACCACATTCGCAATTTGCTGTATCGTTGACGATAAAACTACAACATCAGGAATTGCAGCAGGTACGACGCCACTGCAACATTTGTTTCGTCGCGATCGGTAACAGAAGATAAGCCTTTCTTGGACACTTTGATTTTATCTATTGCCTGCCCAATGCCTATCTGTCGACCCCTTTCACATTCCTTGGTGAGTTCAAAAGCGGATGCAAACTCGATGAGAATAACGCTCGGGAGCAGGCATTGTTGCGGAGGGTGGTTCCAGTGCCAGTTTTGTTAACAGAAGTAAGGCACAAAATCTGCCACTCGATCAGCTCACCCTGACCTGTATCAGTGGGTCTTGCGCAAGCAAATGAAGTACTCTTGTGGGGTAAAAAGAAAGGATCACAAGAGTTGTTGGAGTCTGGTTTCGTGAAGTAAGCGCCCATCATTTGATCAATGCAACATGTTTTGATGCAACCAACATCTTTTAGTCAAATATTTCCTGAGACGTCTGTCCAATCCTTCCATGAAGCAGTTCGTAAATTGATATTGGAAGAACTTCATGGCTTGGATCCAGCTGCACTATTGTCAACCAGAGGGCTCATTCGTGCTGGTCTACGTGATAAGAACGATCCAGATGCAGTCAACATGAGGGAAAGCTTTGGCATGTCCATATCTCCCTAATTGATGCTCCCAAACTAACTTGATCCAAAACACATCTTAAGCTCAGGCAGCCCGATTCGCAAGCGGAATACCCAGTCAACGATTTGGCAGAATTGCTCGTAAAGAGATCAAGCATAAACTCTAAATCACCAGGTACTGTTAATGTCGGGTTGAGGGCCGGGCTCTGCAAGCCAGTGCTAGGCTATCATATGCTATGCGGTTGGTGATAAGGCTGTCGCAATGTATGTATATATCTCAACTCGAATAGTAGTTCCGATACTTGAGTAACGAAGATGCGATCAAGGAGGGGTTTGAATTAAAACCCTTGAAGCACGGGTCAGATTCCAGTGCATCTTGGCACCACAAGCCATCTATGGTTACCGTATGGTCAAGTTCTCGTCACCTACGCTTCTTCTTTCCCCATATACTACACCCTATCTACCTTTCCTGCTCACATAGAGTCAGCCCTGAATCGCGTCATTATAAGTATGAAAAGCTGTGGGGATAAGTCATTGAACCCCCTTCCACCCAAACATGGACCCAGGAAAAGAGAAGGTCGCTCATGAACGATCATCCGACAGCGACGTTTCGAATACCAGGTATGACGCAGCTCTCCTCGAGCCTCCAGCAAAAGAATCCCTTCAACGTGGCCTGAAAGCTCGCCAAATATCCATGATAGCGGTAGGACTATACATGCTACACTTATGTACATGTGCTGAGTTAAATGCCTCAAGCTCGGAGGTGCTGTAGGAACGGGCCTCATCATCGGTTCAGGGACTGCCCTTCGACGTGGTGGACCGCTTGGTATAGTGACATCGTCAACCCAGGCTCATGCTAACCCACATATAAGGTCTTTTCCTTGGTTATTCAGTAATGGGATTTATTTGTTATCTCGTCATGGTAGCCCTTGGAGAGATGGCAGCGTTCTTGCCCCACAAAAAGGGCTTTTCGGGTTATGCGACTCGTTTTGTGGACCCTGCTCTTGGCTTTGCAGTGGGCTGGAACTACCTAATCAAATATGTCAGTTTGGAACATCATCGCGCCTTGACATATTGATTTTCAAGAATCTACAGTTTATCGTGACGCCGAACAACATTAATGCTGCAGGAGTGGTCGTGCAATACTGGACGCAGAAAGTTCACATAGCAATTTGGATGGGTACGTGGTACATATAGTATCATTTAAACCTCACCCTAATGACTGGTATATTTTGCAGTTATCTTCATTCTATTCAGTGCGCCATTAGTTGTCGTTAGGGATTATGACTGATCAAGTCTCTAGTCTTCAGTATCAACCTTCTTGGTGTGCGGGTTTTCGGTGAACTAGAATTCTGGTTCTCGAGTATCAAAGGTAACTCACTCCACCTTCCTTTCAACAGAAAACTCAAGGTCTCTCCCATTCCCCAGTTATAGTGCTCATCGGGTTGTTACTTTTGGGTATTATCATCGATCTCGGTTAGTGTTAACAGCTATTCAGCGACATTCGCCATCACGTATCGAATAGGTGGCAATCCCAAACACGACCGGATTGGTTTTCGGTACTGGAAGCACCCAAATGGGCCTATGGGCTCTTATCTCCAAGATCAAGTCCATAATGAACACCTCTCCATCTTTCTTGGTTTTTGGGCAACTCTCACGAATGCTCTGTTTGCTTATATCGGAACTGAACTTGTCGGTATAACGGTCGGAGAGGTGAGAATCTACCACCCGGTCTTCATGCCGTTCCAACTCACCCCAGATCAGGCCGAGAACCCGCGCAAGAATATTCCAAGAGCCATTCGGAGAACCTTCTTTCGTATCTTGGTCTTCTATGTCGGCGGGGTTTTTGTTATCGGTCTCACCGTTCCTAGCTCGGATAACACTCTTTTTCTCGCGACAAAAGCGAAAACGGGAGCTGCCGCCAGTCCTTTTTTGGTCGCAACTACACTGGTATGAGTGATCATCCCTTATTTACTCTCCCAGCTCATCATAATCGAGGTCGGGATTAAAGTGCTCAATCATATAATAAACGCAGCCATTCTCATCTTTGTTATGAGTGCTGCCAACTCTGATCTCTACATTGGCTCGCGAACCCTGTACGGCCTTGCAATTGAAGGCAAAGCTCCTGCAATTTTCCGGAAAGTCAACCGCCTGGGAGTTCCTTGGCCTTCTTTACTGGTTTGCACGCTGATGTGTGGTCTCGTGTTCCTAAATGTTCAATCTTCAAGCGCCAAAGGTCAGTGCCGTAGTTGTGCATGTGTTCAGCTTCTGATGGCTGGTTTAAGTTTTCACATGGTTTGTTAACCTGGTGTCGACTTCCGGAGCCTTAACTTGGATGTGTATCGCCTTTTGTCACATGTATGTTCTGGCTTGATATCTCTCAAACTGCGGTTCTAACCCACGCTAGACGCTTCATGAAAGTTTTGAAAGCACAAGGCCTAAGCCGTGACGATCTTCCATATAAGGCTCCTTTTCAACCTTGGGGGAGCTGGTTTGCACTCATAGCGACAGGAATAATTGTAACATTTAAAGGCTTCGACGCCTTCCTTCCGTTTGCGGTCGATTCCTTCATAACGTGAGCGTAATTAGGTAAAAAGTCAACAACCTCTGCTAATGACATCGACAGGAGCTATATCATTATACCCACATTTTTTGCACTCTGGTTGGGCTATAAACTTTACTATAAGACGGAACTTATTCCATTGGATGAGGTGGATCTTGTTACAGGCAAGCAGCAGATTGATGATGAAGAGGAGAAATTTGTGGCGGCGCAAGAGGCGCTTGGTCCCAAATCTACTCTAAGAAAGATTTTCGATTCACTCTAGGTGTAATTATGATTATGCGACTTGTAAAAGTATAATTTGTGGTGTAATATTTTACGAGAGAATGGACAGTTAGTCAGATTTCACGCGAGCAAGATGATGTTGATCACAAATTTGCTGATTCAACAAAATATTATTCAAACAATGTTAAAAGCGATAACACCAACGTTAGTCGTTATCACAGCTCTCGCTCTTCTCTTGTCACCACATCCTGATAGTCGTATATCTTCACGCGCCATGTCCCTGTCGCGCTCCGTCGTTAAGAAAGTCCTTGCCATTGAAACTCCCGAAGTTTGTATTCAAGGACCTCTCGTAGTATGACCCTCAACTGAACATTCTCATCGAGGGTGATGGCGCCCTTGTTCGCAGGAGCATTGGGTCTATGAAGCTTAGGAACCTGACACCTTTTCTGATGCTTGATCATTTTCATGTATCTCGTGGGGCGGTAAGTAATAGCTTGCGCCTTTCGGAATTCGAGTATGAATGCGCCTGACGTGTTTTACAGGGGTTCCCTGATCACCCGCATAGAGGTCAAGCTACAGTGACATATATGCTTGAAGGGTAGGCGGATTTATTGGCTGGTGTCCTTACCCCTTCTTAGTTCGACCCTCTAGATCTAGCAAGCACGAAGACTCCGCTGGGCATGAAGGAACAATCGGTGGGTGTACAATGAAATATAAAGGGCGTGCACTCATATAATACAGAGGCTGGGGGAGTGCAATGGATGTGTGCAGGAAAAGGCATCATTCATGCTGAAATGCCTGTCCACGCCCCAGGTGCCCCTGATCCACGCGGTCTTCAACTTTGGGTCGATCTGCCGAAACAGGTCAGTCCTCGATATCCTTGCGACGATCTTTTCTTCAATTCATTTGTCCACATATTCTCCAGTACAAAATGGTGGTATGATAACAGCTTTTTCGTGCCCTCAATTCTTGTGAATTCCCTTTGTAGGATCCCTCCTATCAAGAACTTGGACCGACTCAGTATGAGGCAGTTTCTATTGCTTTCTGAGGATCACAGAACTAATTCTTTTAAAAAACAGAATACCTACAGCATACCCTAATGGACCAGACGGACCCGTAAAAATCAAAGTCATTAGTGGAAAAAGTCATGGAGTGGAATCTCCTGTCAGACCTCTCGGTGGATGCTGGTACTTCCACGTCATCTTCAACGGGAAATCCACTATATTCCAAGATATTCGTAAGTTATCATCAATGATTGGTCGCGGGCTTCGTCTCACGTCATACCTTTGCAGCACCATCGTGGACAGCATTTCTGTACAGTTAGTGACCATTACATTTCTTTCGACTACTTAGCTTTTCTCTTCCCTTCTCAGTTCTTAAAGGATCCTTAAGCATTGGATCAGAAACTACGCCACACGACTCTTTCCATACACTAGTTTTCTCTAGTGCTGCTAATGAAACGGGCATCTCAATCACCGCCACAGAAGATGAAACAGAAGTTATATTGGTATTTCTCACATATCTTTCTTTCTCTAGAACTGTCTTCTCAAGATCTATTAGGTTGCTGGAGAGCCATTGGACCAGACGGTTTTCCAGCACGGCCCATTTGTAATGACCAATCGGGAAGAGATTCAACAGACCTTCGTCGACTGTTAGTGTCCGAGTCTCGAAGTAAAGTGTGCTTATTTGGCTGACTATTTGATAGACAACATGGGACGGAATGGCTTCGAAAAAGCTCATAGCTGGAAGAGCAAGATTGCGCATCAATAGATACGATCGAAGTTTAAGGGTTGAGTCGGTAAAGTTAGAATCATTTCTTCCTAGGGTTTTTATCCTCTTCGCTCCGGTGCCCTGTAGTCTCCATCGTATCCCAAATGTCATCATCCTCATCCTCAATTGCTGCTATTGTAGCCTCTTGTTTGGAGAAGGAGTCCCATACACACACTGTAGGAATGCTCCTCATGAAAACCTTTTCGAGGACTTGGCCTTTTTGTTCCTGCTGATTGCCTATGTTCTGTGGAAGGGGGAAGGTACTGTGTATTCGGACAAAATGATCCTGGGCAGTAGATGCTAAGAGAGTCGGAGAAGGAGCCATAGAGTTGACAGCCCCAGAAAGTCCTGGTGTACGGTGAATAAATAAGGCGAAACCAAATTCATAATTGAATACCTTGATAACCATAAGCAATTCGGCCATTTCGCAAATCAAGAGAATAGAGGTTTGATTTGCGATCACTCACAAAGAGCTCACTGATATCACAGTTTGTCAATGAAAGGGAATCGTAGGAGGAAAACACACTGATCGGCCATGCCCTTTTCCGTACACGCGATACCAGCACCCTTTGTAACAATCCAATCTGAAACGGGACGACGCGCGGCTCTAGTATCATACCGACGCACGTTTCCCAAATCAGTGCCGACAGCTAAGCTATGCGATGCTTGGCTTGGACCGATATAACAGAGGGATGTGATTCGAATGGGTTGCCTGAGGCCAAGATTGTCGGTTTTTACCTAAATTCTCAAAAAATTCAATTGAAAAAGTGCATATATCCATATAACCTACATTTTTTGCTCGCCATAGTTCACCAGAAAAAAGAGCATCACGTTTCCTTTTCTTCCCTTCACTGGAAGGATCTGGAGTGAATGCCCGTTCGACGTCCCAAACTGAGACATCAACTTCATCTCCACCATAGGCAAATGCATCTTGATTAGACGACATTTTCCAGGCATGCAGACGAGCAGGCAAAGAGGATAGACGAAACTCGGGTGATTCTTGACTTCGAAGATAACTCGACCTAAGAGCACCATTTGTGGTGCAGGAGAATACCATACTAAAACAAGCGTAAGATATTGCATAGAATGAAGAGAGAGTCGTCGAAGACAGACTTGTGGGATATATCCAAGCCGATGTACTTTTGTCCGGGCCTCAAACGGGTCTCCTTCCACTGACTAATTTCTTCCACGAGGCCAGTATCATCCCTGTTCAAGGAAAAGACTGAAATTAGTCCACTGGAGAATCCTGCAACCAGCTTTTCTTCGGAGACACGGTGGTCATTACTCGACGAATCGAAATCGCGAAGAAAAACATACCAAGTTGGATTCCATGCCTTCTACTTGCCGAGATGTGGCCAGGACTTGAACACCATCAGAGGATCCACTCCGCAATGATTTTGTGACAGTTTTCGCATCATCGCCGACGATATCAGGCGAATATGACACCGACTTAATGTTGCCTAGCTCGTCGCCGACGAGGAGCCGATGCATTTTAAAATTATAGGAAGAAAAGGATCGTGCGTGACACACCATCAAACAATGGGTCACAGGTTTATGTCATTGCTTCTATCCGTTCTTGATCATCATTCTCATGGAAGGTCCTCTTAAGGAACTGGACAAACTCGAGAAATTAACTGCATCCAAGGGCAAAACGCCGTCTATCAATGACACTCTTGATGATATCCTACTCTCCCTTCAAGATGCAAAAAAGACAGTTGAGGATTCTGATGCCCTAGACGAGGCAACACTTCAACAGCTCTGTCAAGCCATTGAAGTCAAAAAGAAGGATGTAGATGATCGGCAGAAAGAAATTTACTCATCTGTTTCACGACTTGGCAAAGCTATGGATAAGGTGGGCACGCTTTCGTTACCCTTTTCTATCTTGCTGACATGTAGCGACCACCAGAAATTCACTGCGCCCTTGCCCTCGTATTCTCGGCTCTTTGCTTCAGCGCAAGCACGATCTTCTCTTGAAAGAACCATTGCGCTACATTTTCTACGAACTGGTCAGTTTGATACGGCGGAAACCTTTCTAGAAGTTTGTTGAAATGTTTCTTACCATGACTTTTTTGATTTTGACCACCAAAGCTAACAGGAATCAGGCGTCGAGATTTCTTCTGACTTGCGGACACAATTCGTAGAACTACACCAAGTTCTCAGACTGCTCAGGCGCCAAGATATCGGCCCCGCTCTGGAGTGCGTTCTCTGCTCCTGTTCATGAGTCGATTAAATAACTGCATTTGGCGCCAGATGGGCAAAGAAGCACAGATCATTTCTGGAATCACGGTGTTCACCTCTCGAGTTTTACTTGCATCGATCTCAGTACATCCATCTCCTACTTTCATCTCATCCCCCCGATCCTTTTCCTGCACTTGCCTATGCAAATGCCAATCTTCGGTCCTTTTACAATGACCACGCTGTGGAGGTCAGGCGTCTCGTGGGCTGTGTCGCCTTTCTCCCGTTATCAAGACTTCAAACCTCTCCATATGCCGATCTCGCCTCTCCTTCTCTCCACTTCGAACTCGAGCCTCTTTTCGCCAAGGAGTACTGCGCTAGCTTGGGAATGAGCCGACAGGTGCCGCTGAGAGTTGTTGGTGATATAGGCGGTGGCGGCGCGTTGGCAAGGATTGAGAAAGGAAGGAAAGTTATGAGAGAACGCAAGAGTGAATGGAGTCAAACAGACGAGCTGCCTGTGTGTCTCTTTGATTTCTTCTGTGACCCCCATCTCACGCTGCCTGCCGAAGATTGAAATACCCCTCCCCGCTGAGAACCGCTATCACTCGATATTTGCTTGCCCTGTTTCGAAGGAACAAGCTTCTGAACAGAACCCACCGATGATGATGCTCTGTGGACATGTCATAGCCAAGGATAGCCTTCATAAGCTGGGTAAAGCTGGAGGGTATGTATGTGCTCTTGTTATTCCGTCCTCTCACTAACAAGTTGAAGACGCGTTAAATGTCCCTATTGTCCCACTGAATCGCAATTGTCCGCTGCTCTTAGGGTATATTTTTAGTTGGTTAGGATGCTTTGCTGATGATATGATATGTTTCGATGTTTGTATATGTGAACGAATAAATTTCTGTACACACAGTAATTATAACCAACCAACCAACCAACCAACCAGTACTTCCATTTGGGGGAGTGACATCAACCATGCAACTTTGATGCTTGCTCTGCTTCATTGTTATCCACTTCGATGGCGTCTCCTTCACGGCCGTCAGAAACACTGATTGAGTATGCGATACCATTTGCGACATGATTGTCATAACTGATCATGTTTTAGAAATGCCTACCATCAGCTCGTTAACTCAGGAGTGAGTTTAGCCAAGATGAGAGATACTGCGCTTGGAGGTCGCTTGCTTGCTTCTCAGGGTAGCACAGCGATTATTGGGAGGAGTATAGCTTGGAAGGTGCTTTTTTACTGGTCGTGTCAATGATCCAGTTTGACTGTTCAGGGCTTTACAGTTGTTCTTGATGTCAGAGGAACCACTGAGCCCATCATCTTTGCCAGTCCGAGGCTCATCTTTGGCGCATACTCTACGCTCTTCCCGTATGGAATATGTACAGCAGTTACTCGAGCATATGAAGGCGCCCGATGGGAGTTACGAAGAAGGATTTGTCCTTCCTGGTTCCTCCACTGCGCTGAAGACGAAGCTGACTTCTGAAGAATCCGCCGTGAATCTCGAAACAAACAACCCTCTCAGTCTACATATCGGGGTTAGTTTCCAGCTGTTACGTCCCTCTCCTAGGTCAACTGTTTTCTTTTAGAATCCATGGAAACATTGGTTTGCCGCTGTGGAGTTGAGGAGAACCATTTTGCAAGATGTTGAGCGCACGTAAGTCCTCGCAAATGGAATTATGGAACTCTGGACTTGAAAAAAGTTTGCAGTTTCCCTGATATACCTTTTTTCCGTGAGCCAGAAACGCAAGCTCAACTCACCAACATTCTATTTCTCTATTCTGTCACAAATCCCCTTGTTGGATACAGGCAAGGTAAAGGTTCCTCCGAGATATTAGTCCTCCGATTCTTGATAGAGATTTTTTACGTAGGAATGCACGAAATTCTTGCACCTCTTTACTATGCCGTCGAGTATGATTCCATTTCACCCAGGGAAGATTTCACCGAATCAGAAGTGAGAGAAGTCTGTTCTCGGACTTGGGTTGCTGGAGATGCTTGGGCACTCTTTGTTTCAGTCATGCGTGGATTGACAAGATGGTATGAATGGAGAGAACCTCCACCAAATACAAACCTCAGAACCACTTTCAATCCTCTGGCGACACACGTCAATCTCAATATATCAGATCGGCCCCTTGAGAATAAGCCCTATACAGCCCCGATTGTGGAAGCCTGCAACCACATACAGTCGACCTACCTGAGAACGACAGATCCCGCATTGTACACGCATATGCAGTCATCTGGCATCGAACCCCAGATTTACGGCATGTAGGTCCCCATCGATTGATTTGGCATGCATGACGTTTACCTATCTTTAGACGATGGTTGAGGCTCCTTTTTACTCGAGAATTCAGTATGCCTGACTCTATGAAACTATGGGATGGTCTCTTCGCATGCGATCCATCTCTTGACCTAGCACAATGGGTTTGCGTTGCGATGCTCATCCGAATACGCAATGAATGTGAGTAACACCATCTGCTTTGCTATGTATGCCACACTGCTCACACTGGGTGGCAGTGATGTCAGCCGATTACAGTGGCCAACTTACAGCTCTACTTCGATATCCTTCCCCAGAGTCACCTGCATTCGAAGACGCCCCTCATCATTCACTTTTATTACTTCGTCAAGCACTGGCATTGCAAATGTCTCCAACACCATCCACTGGAGCGTCTCTCATCCTGGAAAATCGCAACATGTTAAACATTCCAGTCGAGATATCAGCTGCGCCCCTGCAACATAACCGACGAGCGCAGAATAGGGCAGTTGCTTCCACAACGCATGGTAGACTAGCAGCCCCAGTACAAGGATCTCGACAGGTTGCAACATCCCCCATGGGACTCTCCGAGATGATTGCGCGAGGTTTAATGGAAAAAGGCGAGAGCCTCGGTATAAACAAGACATTAATGACTGCTGTCTCCGAAATTAGAGTGAGTTACAAGTTGAGAGTCTTTTGAGAGACTCTAAAAAATAACGTTTGCAGCGTAACATCCCTGAGTTAGCAGCTTCGTTTGTCAGACCACCTCACGCATCGAGTCCAGCATTTCCCCTCACGGACGAGCGTCCCCCAGAGGAGCGACCACAATGGGAACCACGATCACGACTGGAGATGGAAAGAGAGATAACGTCTTTGCGTTCAACGAATACACGACTTGGGGAATCTCTTGGATGGATTGTCGATGTTTTACTGCAAGATGAGACAGAGGCCACAGAACCACGTCCTCTCATAATGCGCAAGCAAGAGGCATTAGAATCACTCTCATATGTGCGAGATATTCTTCTGGGCGATATAGAAAAGATAGATGAATCACGACTAATGAGCGAGGAAGAGATACGGAGGAAATCAAGGGGTTCGCAGCCATCTATTGAAGTGGCTGTTCCACCCCCTCCAGCAGCGTCAGTCGTTGAATCTCGACCAGAGATGCCATTGTCACGAAACAGTCCAACAACTGGAGCGATGATGTCGGCTATGAACACAACCGGTTCAGGTCGGACGGTTAGCTCCGGGTCAGGAATTCGAGCAGCTGGGCTGCCACGAATGCCACCTCGGGCAGAGAAAAAGAGAGTGGACGACAGACGGACAATAGAGGATCCATTAGGCGTAGGATTAGGATAGTCTTGTTCTTGTTCTTTTTTTTTTTTTCGAAATATGTATCGTCAAGCAAAATCACGAGGATATGATTGGGTGACGTCGGAAAAGGTCGCTTTCGTGCCGACTTGTTTGGTCGTCCGAGCCTGCTTTCCTCTTCCACAATGTTCAGGAAAGCTATTCCCCGCGTTGTCCCTCGCGCTGCACGCGCTTTTCACCCTTCGCCTCGAGCTAACAAGGTCGCCTCAACGAATCCAGTCAAGGCTCAGGAAGTCAAGGTCTGCAAACAGGTTTCGGGATGTAATCTTCCGCCTTCTTATTCCTGCTTTCTAGTCTTGGTCTTCCGGGAAATATCCTTTAATAGAGCATGAATACGATGCTGTTGTAGTGTGCGTCCTTTTCTCTTTTATTTCACTGATCATCTCATTTTTTTTCAAATACAGCGGGGCTGGCGGAGCAGGTCTACGAGCTGCCTTCGGTCTAGCCGAGGCTGGTTTCAAAACTGCCTGCATTACAAAACTTTTCCCCACGAGAAGTCACACAGTCGCAGCACAGGTACGATGCACGCTTATAAAATTGCCCTCTTTGCCTCATCACCTCTCTAGGGAGGGATCAATGCTGCACTCGGAGTCAGTATCAATTATTCCTCTCCGTCATAGAAGTACACTAAAACCTCATTCAGAATATGACAGAGGATGACTGGCGGTGGCATATGTATGATACGGTAAGTCCACCAAGTCCGATTTTCTGCGGGAGATCAATGTCTCGTCTAGGTCAAAGGATCCGACTGGCTCGGTGACCAGGACGCAATCCATTACATGTGTCGCGAAGCTCCCAACACTGTCATTGAGGTGCGACACATGTTCCGCATGGCGATTTTTTGCTTATTCTTTTACTTTAGCTTGAGCACTTTGGTGTACCCTTCTCTCGAACAAAGGAAGGAAAAATCTACCAGCGTGCGTTCGGTGGCCAGTCTTTGAAGTATGGAAAGGGAGGACAGGCTTACCGCTGCGCCGCTGCTGCTGATCGTACTGGTCACGCACTTCTGCACACTCTTTATGGCCAGTCTCTCCGTCATGATACGAACTTCTTCATCGAGTACTTTGCTCTCGACCTCATCATGGAAGACGGTGAATGTGTCGGTGTCATTGCACTCAACATGGAAGACGGTACGCTTCACCGCTTCCGGGCCCATAAAACTGTTCTCGCAACTGGCGGTTACGGACGCGCCTACTTTAGCTGTACCAGTGCCCATACTTGCTCGGGAGATGGAAACGCCATGGTCGCGCGTGCTGGACTTCCCCTGCAGGACCAGGAATTCGTGCAATTCCACCCCACTGGCATTTATGGTGCTGGCTGTCTCATCACAGAAGGTGCGACATGCTGTTCCTCATCTGGGATAATTTGTCTAAACCGTAAATTGTAGGTTCTCGTGGCGAAGGAGGTTACTTGTTAAACTCTGAGGGCGAGCGTTTCATGGAACGTTATGCGCCGACTGCCAAGGATCTAGCTTCCCGTGACGTCGTCTCTCGTAGCATGACCATTGAAATTCGCGAAGGCCGTGGTGTTGGCCCGGAGAAAGATCATATCTACCTTCAATTGAGCCACCTTCCTCCGGAAATCCTTCACGAGAGACTTCCCGGTATCTCTGAGACAGCGGCTATCTTTTCTGGTGTTGATGTTACCAAGGAACCTATCCCTGTCTTACCCACTGTCCACTATAACAGTGAGCCCTCCGTTCTTTTTCTGTGCCGAAAAGAATTTTAGCAAACTACTATTTTGTTTAGTGGGTGGAATTCCTACTAGGTACACAGGCGAAGTTATCACAGTCGACGAAAGCGGGAACGACAAAATTGTGCCCGGACTCTATGCTGCTGGTGAGGCAGCATGTGTGTCCGTTCACGGTGCAAACCGCTTGGGAGCGAACTCTCTTCTGGATATCGTTGTCTTCGGCCGAGCGTGCGCTCATCACATCAGGGATACCCTCACTCCAGGCAAGCCTCATAAAGCTATCTCTGAGGATGCTGGTCTTCAAAGCATCGAATTTCTTGACAAAATCCGGTATACTCTTCCCCTGAATGCAATGTGCTAGCGGTTGACTCTTCGACAGCACCTCTACTGGACCTGAATCGACCGCCAAACTCCGCTTAGATATGCAAAAGGCTATGCAAGCTGATGCTGCTGTCTTCAGGTTTGTTGATCTATATCACGGCTGGCGGACAACAATGTGACACTGCTATTTCTGTCAGAACGCAAGCATCTCTCGACGACGGTGTAAAGAAAATGCGTGAAATTTATACAAGGTTCAATGACATCGGCATCAAGGACAGAAGCATGATCTGGAACTCGTCAGTGACTTCATACGTTTTTATTTATTGTCTTGCTGATTTCCGAGCCAGTGACCTCGTCGAGACTCTTGAGCTTCGCAACATTTTACAGTGCGCAATGCCCACCATTGTTGGTGCTGCTGCTCGTCAAGAATCTCGTGGCGCTCACGCTCGTGAGGATTATCCTGAGGTAACGTGCATTCGATCTCTCTCATTCTCGGATCGGCTAATTTTTGTTACACCAGCGCGATGATACTAACTGGATGAAACATTCTTTGACCTTCCAACGTGATGCCACCTCACCTGATATTGAACTCACGTATCGTGGTGTCATTGCCAACACTCTTGATGAGAACGAGTGCAAACCTGTCCCTCCTTTCAAACGTGTCTACTAATCGAATGCCTACCAAAGTCCATAGTTGCCTCTGTCCATAAAATTTAAACATATGGCCATGTTATTTCCTTCACGATCAAAAGAACTTAGATATTCGAGACATACACGGAGAACAAGTACGTTTTTAGTTGATAGAATTAATCAAGAGAGCAGTTCAAATTATGTTGGATGAAAGCCGATTCTGGGAAATATCTTGCTCGGACCGTCCTACCACCAAAAAATCTACCATCGAGTTCTCTGACTGTTTTCCATGCGCCTGCTGGACCTGAAAACAATACGAAGATGCGTACTGCGTCCTCTGGATTTTGAGGTTGTGGGGTGACAAGGTGCACGATGACCCGCTCCACTGTTCCATTCTTCGAGCATTCATCACCTTCAATTGGAAAGAAATAAACGCGCTTAGTCCTGAAGGACAGATGTGCACATACCAATTTCTTCTCTCAAATCCTCATCATCGGCATCTTCTGGGCCAACCATGTTGTTCAAAACAACGACACGACTGGGGTCTCCGAAGCGCTCACGGTCCTCCCGTGTCCTGGCATCTTCATTGTTGCTTACGATCTTCCCCATTTTTGAACCAACCACGAGTTTCTTCTTTTTCGAGTTTTGTTTAGGCGGCTTATCCTTTCCAGGCACCTGCTCGACGGTAAGAGCATTGACAATTCCAGATCCATCAGCACCGAGTCCTTGTCCTTCTTGATGACCCCACTTCGCCATAAGACGAGCAGCAAAGCCATGGGGGTCGGGTCTGGTGATAGCGATAAACATTTCGAGTCAACTTGGTTACAAATTCAGTCTTACTTTGCTTCTTCTACTGGAGCCTCGGATTGGGGAGGTGGGGCAGAACCGGCCAATGAGCTAAGTCGTGCAGCGATAGCCGCAGCCGCTTTAACTTTGGCTTCAATTTCAGAAGTAACTGATTCAGGCGGCCCAGGAGGTGGGGGAGGTGGAACAGACACCGACGGTGCAAAGGGGTTGTATGCTAGAGGCGGCGGTGACGGCGGTGCCACAGGAATCGACGGAGTAGGCTTGCTTATCGTTGACATAGCAACTCGCCGAAGATACGCCTCATCCCCTGTCTGCGCGACGGGTGGAGGTGGCGGTTGTGATAGGTGTAAACCCGGAACGTCATCTTCTCCGTTATTGTGGGGCTGGGTAGAACGTGTAGAGGCATTCGACATTGCTAGACGTCGTTGATAGGCTTCGTCCCCAGTCATGTTGGCAGAAACGGGGATGGAGCGTGACTGAGCTTCCAGTCTGTCTTCATCCTCTCTTGACCAACGATCGAAGTGGTTGTCGTCAAAACGGCCTGTATCAATGAGTGAGTGAGGGTACGAAGGAGAGAGGTTGGCATGCCTGTTTTTCGCGGACGTTCGTCTTCCGATTCGGTGTACTCGCTATCAGAGTAACTCTGACTGCGCCGAGAACGTTTGCGATCGCGCTCTTCTGCAAATCGTTCTCGTTGTTCGATACGATTCTTCTGCTTCCAGACCTTGAATTCATTATAGTCATTTGGTCGAAGGGGGTCATAAAGCTCTGAGGGATCCCAGGCTGTGAGGGGTGGTGCATTTCGATTCTGTGGTATGTAGTATGTAGTTTCAAAAAACAAGTCCCAAGCGATCGACTTGCCTTCTTTCCCTTGCCTTTCCCTTTTCTTTTATTATGAGAGGATTTGAAGCCATTGACGTCCTCGTCCAAAACCATGGATGGTGGCTTGACCTTTTTGCCCCAGCCTTGTTGAGGTGTCGATTGCACTGGAGGCTCTTGAGTAGGCTTGGAAGGTTCGATCAAGACTGGAGGGGCAAAGACGACTGCAGTCGAGGATAAATTTACGGCTGATGCAGGGGTTACTGCAGCGCCAGTTGGCAGCCTTGGTGGGGCAGGCTTTGATTTGTTTGGCTGAGATCGACGAACGGGTGCAAACGCCAAAGACGACGACCAGCCTTGTGAGCGAAGATGCGAAATCGAAATTTTAATAAACGAGAACTAGAAAGTACAGGAGAGCAATTGAAGAGATACCGGCTGTAGATTTTGCTGACTGCTCAGCAGCAGGAAGAGGTTTTTCAATCACAACTTCATTGGGAGGTTGTGGCTTCAACTGTGGCGCAGAAATAGGAGCTGAAGAAGCTGAAGAAGAAGAAGAAGAAAAAGCAGAATTTGAGGAAAACTGGATGCCACCATAAAGGCCGCCTGCTCTGCTTGTCATCGTGGTTGCAGTCTGAGTTTACAAAGTTGTCTCTATTCCACGTGATCTAATAATCTACATATCCACCAAAATATTTTTCGCGCGCCTCTTTGCTCAGGATGTGGACTGCAAAATCCCCAGCGTCAATCATAGCCCAGCCGTTGTTCATCCGTCGTTTAGAGTTGGGAGGAAGAGGTAATGGCGGTTCAA
Organism: Arthromyces matolae; assembly: GCA_018855395.1. Classification (NCBI taxonomy): domain Eukaryota; kingdom Fungi; phylum Basidiomycota; class Agaricomycetes; order Agaricales; family Lyophyllaceae; genus Arthromyces; species Arthromyces matolae. Next base: position 48,314 of record JABAJW010017939.1, read on the forward strand.
CGGTCAATAGCTTTGATATTAGAATATTAGTATAAATTGTTCACAAGTTTTTTGACTTGGGTCACCAACAGCTTTGCGTATCACTCGTACGACAGATTCTATGGCGCCTTTGTTCTCCGTTCCTTCTTTAACCTTGAAATACTTAAATTTGAGTGTATTGAGAATAGAAATAAAGTACCTGTGCGGTTACAACCCAGTTCCAAATACCTCCTGGCACATCATACGCAGATTCTCCGGCATAAGTACCGCCCCGTCGTCTTCTTCCTTGAGGTTCACGGAACGGTAAAGGTGGCCCAGGAGGAGGTGCTACTGATTCTGAAACTGACAAAGTAGATAGTTCTAGGTGAGGGGACAGTGCTAGTTGCGAATGAAGTTGTTTAATGATTTTTGGGGTATTTTCAGGAATTTCTGGGACATATCGAGGGACCAAGGGTCTGACTGTCTGCTGCAAAGGCTCGTCTACGAACCATGGGAGGGCAGTTGTTCTGGCAGTAGTATAAAGACAGCGTCGAAGCATGATAACCGGGGTGTGACAGACAGTTGTGACACGGAAAAAAGTTTGGCTCTTACCATGGGCGTTCGTGCTGGAGTGGTCGTCTGTGTAACCAGCTTTCTCTTGGGTTTGTTCTTTTTCTTCTTTCTCCTTTTTACTTCAAGTCAAATCCTTTTAAAAAGGTGCCTTATTTACCCATTGGATCGCTGATTCTCTCACTCTCTGGAAATCACCTGTCACCGATGAGCATCTCTGGACCGCTGCTACTTACTATTCAATTCTCGCCAGGGGCCCTCCTCAAGCCTTATGGTTCCTCGCTTCAGTCGTTGTTCTAGGCTGCATAACCATTCTATGGAGTCTTAACGACCGTAAAGCTGGAAACATCATGTTTGACGGCGGCAGTATATGTATGTCTGTCAACCTTACTGTCATCTTGCCCTATGCTCATTCTTCTCATAGTCCTCTTTGGAACCACAATCGCAATGTATATCTACTCCGTTCTTCCAAGTCTGTAGCATTCAACTTCTTTTTGGCCTTTAACTCATCACCCTATACGTAGGTGTCTTGGCCAAGTTCAATGCATTGCCAGCCCATCAATTGAAGGACCCTTTCCCTCGATCTCTACGTCTCGTAACCCTCGAGCTTGCATCCAATCATCTCATCTGCAGTGTTGCTTTGACTGGCGTTTTGGTACTCCAGGCTGGCCGTTTTTGGGCAGAGAACTCTGATGACACCGACGACGATGTCGTCGTGGCGGGCGAGACAGAAGCGTCACACGCCAAAGCTCACACTGCAACAGTACAACCAAAGTCTTAATCCAACGATATCCACCCTCCATAATTCTTTTGTTTTTTAATTGTTTTCGAGCGGACACCAAACTCAGAAAATTTAGGACCTGTACCTACCTCATAAATTGCACGCTTGACATATCTATATCAGTGGGATGTATCATTATAATACCCTCTACGCTTTGGAATAAAAAGCCCCCGCAAATGGATTACGAATGCTCAGTTGTATCTAAGTTGTCTATTCTTGTACGATATCCTCCTTCCTCGGTTTTGAATTTTTAATCTCATTACCTTGGCCGATAAGAGACTGCGCTGCATCGTCGATAACAATGCCTGGCGTTATGGTTAGACAATACACATCAGGACGGGGGAGCCTTATTAGACAAACCTAATCCTTCTTCCTTGGCGAGACCAAGAACGTGTTCCAGTTCAACGTATCCATCGTTATCGACGTCGAGTTTCTGGATGACAGCCTGACCAACTTCGTCATCTGGTCTGTGTTTAATGACTGCAAGAGCCTTTTCAAGGTCTTGCACCGAGATCCGGCCTTGAGCATCAGCAGAGATCATCTGAAGTGAACTTCCAACACGACTGTCATACTCCTCGAGTTGCTGATCGATTTTGGTAAGCATGCTGCGGATACGTTTCGTCAAAGCACCAGACGGCGATTTAGGATCCTGTTGGTCAGATTAGATCAGTAAACTAAGGGTGAAACACGTCGCATACCTCCTCAGCTGATAAGTTTTCCTCCATCAGGGCGCGAAGTTCTTTGCGCTCCTTTAGCACGCTGGATTTGGCAGATAAGATAGAAAGTGCTTCGCCCAGCTCCTTGAGCTGTTCAGACGTCATACGAGCATTTTCTTCTTCGAATTCGACTTTTTCAGGTATAAGCTATTTTAAATTAGGCGCAGTGTGTTGAAAGTAAGTAGAAGATTTCTCACCTCTGAGTCAGGTAGGAGAGATTGGGCTGTGCGAATTTCCAACTCCTCTGCCTCTTTCTTGGCGCGACGGGCGTCTTCTTCCTTTTGTTCTTGTTCCTCTTCGTCCTCGATAAGTTCTTGTTGCTGCTGTAGAACCTCCAGTTTCTGTTTATAGCTGGCCTTTTCGGAATCCACCTCCAGTTCGGCTTCGTTAAGCTTGGGTGAAGAGATAAGGCAATGTGGCACGAAAGAGTAAATTCCAACGCACCAGGGTGTCCGGTAAACCACTCAAAACACCCTCCAAACTCGCAATAACAGCAGTTTTCCCGTCCTCATCTTCTCCAAACTTACGATCAAAGTGGAAGGCCCTTCCGAGGACAAGCAAGACACCCGACACACGTTCATGAAGGTGAAGATTGACCCAAGTTTGGAGTTCCTCCCTCAAGCGCGCTGGTGATACTCCAAACGTGCGAATGCCACGAGATTGACATGCTGCCTGAAGTTCAGAGGTCGAAAGTTCGTCTATCCCTTCCTTGTTGATCAATTGATCGTCACGACGTAAATCAGAGAGACGGGATCGGATAGTGCCACGAAGGAAATTGTCCGTTCCAAATGCATTTAAGCCCATATACCGTGACATTGAAACCAGTTGAGGTCGGGATAAGTTGTCAAGCGTAAGGTCATCATCAAATAATTTTGCAACGTTGATAATGTCCTGAGCGGATGGAGACTCGCCTGTGGATCGAAGCTGTGAAATGTTCAGTACAAAGAGAAGAATACTTGGACGAGCGCGAAAGAGTCGGACCTTGCGGAAGAATTCTTTAAAGGCATCGCTACCAACGATATGGGCATTCGCTTTAAGACCAGATTCACGAAGTGTTTCCTGCAAGAATTTTGCCATGTCAAGACGAACCCGAAGAAGCTTTCGCTGCTTTTCTTCCTAAAGTTTAACATAAGTAGGTTAGAATTATGCAAAGCACATAGTACAAGGGACAAACTTTGGCAAACTTGTCTTCAAAGGTAGATGGGAGCATGTTAGGGAACAGCTTCAACGCCACGGGAAGCAGAAGCTCCATGAATGGCACGATGATAAAGACAGCGAATGGGACGAGACGTAGAAGATCTTGCGTGGTACGTTTCAACTATAATGTGGGTTGCTTATTGGAACTTTCGAATCGGTTGAAATAGTGTCACTTACCTGTCTGCGTTCTCGACGCGTTAGTGTCTCTCCTTGAAGGATTTTCCACTGAAGCCTGGAAGAAATACGGACTTCGGAGACGAGTAATTTACTTCCGTGCCAATAGTGCTGAGCTTCATGCTTGACCTTTTTCCAGACCCTCGCGGACAAGGGCTCTGTTATTGCGGGAGGAGCAGGTTTAGGGTCTTGAGGTGGATTAGATGTGGATTGAAAACGACGAAGAGGTAGTGAACGAGGAGTAAAACGGGAAGGATGGCGATGAATTATAGAATTATGGGGTAGTCGATTATAGGAACGAATAAGGATGGTCGATGATTGACGAGGAAGCCATATAGACATAATATTTAAAGAAGAACAAGAGTTGAGTCGTTTGTTTGGTTTCGTTATTAATATGTCTTCCACCGTTGACCTTCATGATCCAAACTCTTCTGCATTCAAGAAAGCTCGCCGTTTATATCACAAGGCCACAAAAAATAGAAATCCAGACCTAGAACTCGACTGGTCTCCCTTTAGAGCTGCAGAAAAAAAGTACAAAGCACGTTTTCCACCTCCAGACTTATCCAATGTCCTCGATCTCGCAACCCTAGATCCTTCCAGAGAAGATGAAATCCGCCAGGGAGTTTGGAGAGGATCCACAGCCGTTCACTACATAGAGTTATCTGCAACGAACTTATCTACTCCAAAGGTTTACTCCGTCCCCGAAATCCCTGGTGCCGTGGCCTTCTCTGTCGATATCTTCCATGTTATTCATATATGTATCACCCTAGGCTTGGTCATCTTGCCATCTTTTGTCTCAGTTGAGAAACAAAGAGAGTTAGTCCGATGGTCTTTGTGCGACCAGGCTCGCGAAAACGAGACCAATCTTGATGTCCATTACGATCTCCCTCCAGAAGGTCTTTGGAACGAATACCTGCAATCTCGTCGCAATCCTACCAAGGATTTATTAGTTAAACCTAAGGCTTCTGTAAAAGGTTCTCCTGCTACTTCTGAGCCTTCAGGCCCAAGAAAACTCGTCAACAACACCCCTGCGACGCTCCAAAACTTTTCAGCCATATCTACTACACCCAAACCTCCACAAACTCCTTCAGCAACCGTTAAACCAGCATCTTTGTCTGACCTTGTGCTGAGACTTCGCTGGGCTAATATAGGGTGGTTTTACCATTGGGGAACGAAACAATATGATTTTGCCAAGGGTCAAGGCCACATTGATTCGCGCTTGCGGGAACTTTGTAGAGAAGCAGTTACTGCTGTCGACTGGAAACAAGTATATGGGAACTATAGCTCTGATTGGACGGAATGGGCTACATGGAATGAATCCTATGGTGGGACTAGATGATTTTTTGAGATTTTGTCCGCGTCGTTGAAATTGAATATAGAGCCTGATGCTGGAATTGTAAATTTTTACCAGACAAAGGTTTGTATGGTGAACCGTCTTACGCTCTGTCTAATCTTCGAAAACAGGACACTCTGATGGCACACGTCGATAGATCTGAAGTTTGCGCCACCTCACCATTGGTATCTATCTCGTGAGTTAAGCTTGTTTTGTTGGCACAACGTCCTTTTTGAACCTTCAATCTAGCCTTGGGAATGCGGCTGTTTTTCTTATAGGTGGTTTGACACGAGACTCCGCGCCCGTTCCAATCCTTTTGCGCTCCGGCGATGTGGTCATCATGTCAGGCCCTGAATGTAGACGTGCGTACCATGGTAAGGGTCTTTATATATATATGTATCTTAGGCACGTCTCACGAGGCTCATTAGGCGTCCCTCGAATATTAGACAATACGTTGCCATTCTATTTGAATCAGGATGATGAAGATTGGGAGCCATACAAAGATTATTTGAGTACAACTAGGATCAACATTAATGTGCGACAGGTCTTTCCCAAAGGATTCCAGCCGGAACTAGTTAATTCCTAGAACCTATGTATACATGTTCTTTATGGTTGAGTGAGGCTCGGCATGAATTCGGCACATATGCTTGTTATTGAGGTGCTCGACAAACAAAGAGAGGCAACTGTACAGTTTTTACAAAACTCTCCCACGCTGATACATCCTCCACCTCGTCGTCCTAATTATCGTACAAAAGGCCTTCACTTTAAAATGGAAAACGACGCTGTATGTGCAGACTTTCTTGTGTATATCTCTAAACTGACTTAGTATCTAGGGTGTCCTTGTCGATCTCTACGTTCCCCGCAAATGCTCGGCGACTAGTGCGCTCCATTTCTGAAAAGTACATGTATTGTTATCAGCGTTAACCACGAGATTCACAGATCGCCTTATCACATCCAAGGACCATGCCTCTGTGCAAATTAACATTGCCGATGTTGACGCCAATGGCCGCGCGTTGAACACCTCAACCACCTTTGCACTTTGTGGACAGGTTCGCTCTCAGGGTGAGAGCGACGATTCTCTCAACAGACTAGCAACCAAGGCTGGACGTAAGTCCTCGACTTTTTTCTGCAACTTTAAGAAATGAATGCTGACTTCTTTTTGTGTTCGCTGAACCAGTGCTCCGCAACGTCTGGTCATACCAAAAATAATCGCTAGAGTAAAGCATTGTTTTCGCTGTACATTTGGCCATTATATGTTTTTTTTT
>JABAJW010017940.1:0-21327 GCA_018855395.1 Arthromyces matolae
CGTCAAACCACCTCCTGTAATGCCCCTGAATGGTACGTATGTAGCACAGAGGCGCGCAAGGGCAAATATGCAGGCGGACCTTGTAATTGGAAAGCTGCACTTTGATTTTTCTTTGAACTAGCATTCGGACGATGATATGTAGTATTTCATCCGTCCTCCAACAGAGGTTCTGAGTGCCCAATTGATACAGTTGACATCTTCGAAAGAGGCTGGTGCATCTTGAATTTTGAAAGCAGACGAGGGAAAAATGGAAAATCGAAGACGTCCAGACCAATGTGGTGAATTGTGATCATCCTGTGATCATCGCAAGATCTTTTTTGAATTTTCAATTTTTTTCATTGACATTGCCATCACAACCATCAGCCATCATGGACACGGTGCCGCCCTCACGTGTAAGATTAGCCTGCTTGCCACTGCACCATGTTGCCCCTATCCTCCGCCATTCAGACAAGGCCTAACTTGAAAACAAAAACCTAATGCGCGCTCTCTTACTCCCAGACGAGATAATCAAAGAGATCCTCTCTCCCGCTCTCAGAGTTCCAGACGAAGCTTTTCGCAGCAATGCCGCTATCTCCCCCTTCTCGACTTACGGAGAATCCACCTCGCACCTTCTCGTAGTATGTAAAAGTTGGCTACGCGTCGCAACTCCACTTCTCTACCACGTCGTCATAGTACGCTCTAAAGGACAAGCGAAAGCTCTTTCGAGCGCCTTGAAAGGAAACAAACTCTTAGCGACGTTCATCAAAAAACTTCGAGTTGAAGGCGGTTACGGTCAACCGATGCACCATGTACTACGTCTGTCAGAAAATATAGAGGAACTGTATTTGAACCTATCTATATGGTCTGCAGATAGCGTGGCTGGGCTGTGTAAGGGATTGCCACTGGTGAATCCACGATGTCTATTCCTCAACACGACCGACTCTCTCTACACCACAAACGCTCCGACGCGAACTCTTATCAAGGCCCTGTGTGAGAGCATAAAAAAGTGGAATAAACTGGTATGTACATGCATTTCTTCCTCTTTGCTGGTTCTTTCTAACAGTCATTTTGCTCTGTAACCTTCAGTCCGAGCTCGACTTGCCATTTCGTTACTCCCCAGCATCACCGAACGTCATTAATGATATCTGTGACGCTTTTCAAGGATCTCAGTTACTGAAAGTGATTACCCTGAAAGAGCCTCAGTATGACAGAGTTTTCTTAACCGGGCTAGCAAAAATCCCGTCGTTGGAGGTCATCCATGTCAAACGAGGACCAACACCTCAATACCTGGGGGCACACAGGGGCGCAAGAGCAGCGATTGAGGCGGATCCTGTACTTTCAAAGCTTGTCCACTTTGACTTTCCTATTGACCAAGATGATGACTATATGTAAGTGATTTACAATCCCACATAATGTTCTGTTCTTACAGCTGGCGATGGATAATAGGTTCAATGATACTCCAACGGAACCAGAACCCAACATCACCGTCGCCGACCAAACCGCCAATATTCCTACATTCGACTCTTCATTCGTCGCTTTACAATCTGTTGCTCACGATGTCAAGGTCAAAATTTGGAGTAATATCATCCATTTCAGCCTTCTCACAACGAAAACGGCCAAGCAAAAACAAGGGTTCACCTCAGGATCTATCTCGACTATAGAAGAAAGCAAGGATCTAGTTTATCCCAGTCCTTCCCGCGATCTCTTGATCCAACCTCACAAAACCTTACCAACGAATGTTATCCTCGTTTCTAAACAGTTCTACGTGAGTTTCTACTTATCAAAGAGTCGTGCCGATGCATTCCTGCTTACGATCGATGGTTGTTATCATAGAATCTAGCAATGCGCCAGTACTGTCGACATCTCTTCGTCAACGGGGTTCTCGACCTTGACAGAATGTCCACTCAGATTTCAAGGCTCCCCAATACCAGTACCTCAATAATACATTCTGTCATCACGAAGTACTGCTACGGAGGACGAGTAGCCAACCTCCGTCCAATCATCTCATCCGCGACCAACCTAGTCCATCTCATCTCACGCGGAACCGATGACAAGACCGTGATGATGCTCGATTACAAATGCCTTACGACGCTAGCAAGCAATGTAGGATCTAAACTTCAAACGTTATTGGGGCAGTTCATTACTAGACCCAATGATTTGAGGCCAGCGACGCCGTTATATGCTTTTACTGCGCTGCGAGAGCTGGATTGGAATTCTGGATTACAGCTGGACTTTAAGCCTGAGAAGGTTCCTCGTGATGCCTTGTCGCGTCTGGAAATTCTTTCAGTCGTATCGACGAATGATTCGTTCCTCCGCTTGCTAAAGTGCATGGAGTCAGTACATTCTTTATTGATTTTTCCTATCCTCAATCTGATTCGACGTGAATTACAGTTTACCTGCGCTCCGCAGTGTTGCGTTTCCGGTAGCCAAGAAGATGGAAGGAGCTCTCGACTTTCTTGCCACTCACGGGGAGAAACTCCTGATACTAGATGTTGCAAATGTCCACGGATGTTGGGAAGCTTGTCCTTCATTGAAACTCATGCTCATCTCTGCCGTGAGTAACTTGGTTGACTTTTAGAATAACATTTTTGATGTTGATATCAGTTCTAATATTTAGCGTCCCATTTTCGAGCCACACGAGAACGTCGAGAAAATCATCTTCACGAATCCTCAGTAGTGAGCGTTTAAACCCCATCTCCATCAACGTTTCTAGAACCATAGTCTTCTGTTACAGCACCGAATCAACTCTAGGTGAAAGATTCCGTGACTTGGGAAGGATACAGTGCCAGAAGGATTATCCCGCACTCACAGAGGTGCAGGTGTACACATGTGCATGGCCTACCAGCGAGTAAGTCTTGTTCCGGACTTATTAAACCGGATCTTTCACTCATTGGGTCGAATGAATTCCAGACGCGACATTGCGAAGGGTCCGAGAAGTAATTGGGTCAAGTGGTCGGAGTGGCTTATGCAGTGGAATGTAAGATTGACGGATAGTGAAGGGAAACATTGGAAGCCTCGTCTAACTCCAACAAAAGTCTGCGAATTTAAGTAGTCAAAAGACATACAAATATCGATATCATATTTGATATTCGGCCCATAGGCGACATCCCCGACAAGCGAGCTGCCCTTCTGCCATTCTCATCCTTTCATTTACCATATCTTTTCCTTCAAAGTCTTCTGCGCAGCGTGGCTTTTCGACACACACAGTAGACCACGATGTTCTCGTCGTTCGTGTCGCTGTTGCCCTCGATACACCTTCCAGGAACAAACAACAATAACGGCGGCCTTGTGTCCCCGTCAGCGAGCAAGTGTGTGCCAACCGATACACCTGAAGAGGAGGAAGCATACAAGCAGCAGAGTCCTGAGCCTGAGGAATTAGGTGTAAAGAAGAGCAAGCAGAAGGGTGTTCACGAAGTATGTTTTCTTTTGATTAGATTATCGTATGACTACTTCTCTAAGCTACTTGTCACAACAGTCATTTATTATCGTCCGACCACCTCCCGCGAAATCAAATCACCCTCTAAATCTCCAGTTGCAACTTGTACCACCAGCCACGCGAGGCAGACAATCCGTTGATGATAGTGATGGAGCCAGTTCATCGACTACCTATACATCATTGAAACGTACCGCCTCAAACCGCTCAGACACCTCTTCATATGGATCCACCGCGTCTATCGCCTCAAACACATCTGCCTCTTCTACTCGACGTACCATCATCCCCTTATACAGCTTACAAGCTCACAATGTCATGACCAATACGATCGTGGATGCAGGAACTGATGCGAAGATAGCCAAATTCCTGAAGCGTGGGATGGAGCTTATCGATCTTGCCATGTTGGAACCCGTGGAAGTATGGGGCGAGCGCCCAGGGGAGCGCCCAAAAGCTAACCCGGCCATTCGAACGAGCCGACCTGCTACCCCGGATCTCCATCTAACAACCGCCGAGTCCTCCGTCGTTTCACTGCAACGGACCAGCAGCGTGATCTCAAATTATCAACCAACGCCGACTATGACACCCATGCCTAATACGTCATCACCATCGACTGGGCTATCCGGTACAGGTTCTTCTTCAAAAAAGAACTTATTCGGGAAGATGTTCAAAAAGAAAGACAGCTCCTTGAAATCGCCTCCACCATCTCCTGGACCCTCCCGAACGTCAACTCGAGTATCCCCCTCAGTATCCCCACTTCAACTTGTCAAGTCTTTAGCCCCAGACTCTACGCCGACAACACGATCACGAGGAGGACACGCACGCAACCTCTCCGCGACCCTTTCTCCCTCTGCGATCACGGACAAACTCCGCCATCGCTCAAGTTCACCGAATACGCGCGCATTGGGGCTGGGTCTCTTACAGGTCCCTTCCCTCGAAGAAACGCCTTCAGAGACTATCAACAGAAGTAGCACCTTCATTGATCCTGGGACTCCTGTTGCATCCACACCTACCGCAACAAATGACGAAGGCAAAATCCTCCGTCCTCCTATCCTAGGAATCCAACCCACCCTATCCTACTCATTCAATCCCAATGGTAGTACAGCAGCGCCAGATTCAATGCCCATAGGGAGTCTAAGCAAATCTGCACGGGCATTGATGTATGTGTGGTTCGTGAAACGATGGTTCAAGCGACGCGGGGACGATCCTGAGACGAGGGATAAACTGCGGAAAAGGGCCTCGATTGCTTCACATCATAGCCTCAGCACGAATTTGAGCAGCGATGACGGGGCACAGCGCGATCGTTCGGTCACTCGAAGCTCGTTTGGCGAAAACAGACAACAGAATGATGATGACGAAGATAGTGAACCGGAAGATTCAGAAACTCCTTGGACATGTACACTCAAAATCAGGAGATTGGGTACAGCTTCGCCTGTGGCAAGATCACGAAGGCCCAGCAGCGCTGTTCGTGTAAACGGTGCAGAGCAGAATGAGCTAGGGGTCGTTGCGGAACGACAATCATCCCAATATCATCCACCGCAAGTGCTGAGGATGAAGGTGGGAACGCTTTCCCCAACACCACATCATCCGAAGGTGCTTGGAATGCTTAAAGTGCCGTTTCCACTACCGGATATCGAAGTTGAGCGCATGGAGAAAGTTCCACGATCGGCGGGTGAGTATCGTGCTTTTCTTTTTTTTTTCCTCCAGTCTCTTTTTATGTCTCCGGGATCATTTCTTTGTGGGGCAAATTGGTACCTGCTAAGGACCTACCTTGTCTGATCTCAGAATCGAAGAGTAGGTGTAAGTTGATGGCGTCAAGCAGTGGTGCCCCTTGTCATATGGTGGCCCCTCATGATAACACAACTTTTTTTGCCATTCTATCCTTCTCTTCTCTACTCCTTTAAGCCAAGTATGCTAAACAGCCAGTTACAGATCTTACAGATACTACACGCCAACATCCTAAATTTGATGGGCTCACTCTCACGGCAGAAGACATAAAGGACGTGGTGTGCTGTACAGCTATGTGGCTTACCGTCAGAGAAGGCTTTGGTGGAGTTGGAAAGGTCAACAGGAAAGGTGACGGTTGGCGGATACGCGCTTGAGAGTCTGTAATCTATATCCCTTTCTTCCTTCGTTCTCATGGCCGGTTTATTATGATAAATCTGTGATATAGTTCCTACAATAAGTCCAGGAGGTTGCATGGTTTTTTCTTTATGCCATTCCCCCCTTCTCACACCTCTGCTGATGAAAATAATACACATATTCCAGTACTTAAGTAGCTGATGTAACACTACAGAACGCATAGTCCGTCAGTCCAATGGTCCAGTCGTTGTATAGGCAGGAGGGGCATCAGTCTGCGAGGTCGCCGCGCCTCGACTTGACATCGGGGGTATATCTAATAAAGAAGCTCCCTCCACAGGTGCCGCACGCTTTATGCGGGGCTGACAGCCATGGGTGTCTTGTGAAGTGGATGTCGATGACGCCTCATCATCTTCAGCGCTTAGTAATCCAACTTCAGCCTCAGCGTCCCCACTAGCATAATGACGCGATCCAGAACGACGCGTGTGTCTGGTTTCCTGGCCATCGACTAGTTCAACTGCAGCCTCCCTATCACGGAGTGCCAGTGCAAGCTTCTTCGCTCGAATGCCGCGGGCGGTGATTAGAACCAAGAATACGAACATAACAATACCGAACCCGCATCCCATGAGAAAGCTGCCGAAAAACCATCCCTTTCCGAGGCACACGGGTTGAGGTTGTGAAACATGATCATGAGGATATGGCTGAGGAGGTGGTGCGCGTTCTGAACTGCTGACGTACTGCAGGTAATCGAGCCAGACCATGTTCCTGTTAGGTAAAGTGTTCTCGATCACCAAGGTGTGCTCTTTGCCTGGACCTTCTTCCAAGTTATCTGCTTGGTAGAACAATTGTCTGTAGATTATCCCTCGTTGAGGGTCGTGGGTGAAGGATTCTGGTTTGCCTCCATCTAGACGATATGTGGTGACTGGTGCGTAAAGAGGATGGCCGTTGTTATTTTCACGACCAATGGATCCGTATACGCCAATGGATGACCCTGTGAAGTTGTTAATGAGAGCCGGCAAAATCAACTTCCAGCACGATCTGGTGCTTCCCCACCATTGAATTTGAAAGTCGCACGAGCTCCCACACTAGCTGTGCCATGTAGTGGACAGATACTCCGGGAAACTCCCAGCACGCTCCCAGAAGCCTGTGTAAAGGATGCGATCGCTCGAATCATCGATGACTATGGTCTCACCCATGCTTGTGAGTAGATACGCTCAAGGATGGGTGTAAGAACAGGATCTTTGGCGAACAGATCTAGACAAGTTAACAAGGCACCCACAAGCACAGCCTTGAGTCAGCCAAGAAACTTGTCCTGACCGCATGGATGGATGTGATTGCCGTCCACGCGTATGTTTTTTATCATCAGAAAGAGACGGGGAAAAAAGACCTCATGATTAGTCATCCAGTTCAACTGGACGTTAACTTCAACTTCCGACAAGTTCACCACAACTCTGTTGGCACAGAATGAGAATTCCGACCTATAAAAACAGACAAAATCGCCGTGCTAGCGGCGTAGATTTGTAAAGTAAGCTGGCGGAATTTCCTCGCCTTCGTCGACCATCCTGCTAGTCATTGTTGTGATGGGAAAAGGTCGAGGCCGGAAATCCACAGAATCGCTTATGGGCGAGAGGCGGGTCGTAACATCTGCATTGGCACTGACAATGCTGCTCGTTGTAGAGGTGCCGTTGATTTGTCGTGAAGGACTATTCACTTTCTCCGCCTGAGTTGTGCCTTGTATTGTATATCCACTTTGGCTCGTCCGCCCAGAGGCATCTGAATAGTTGGTAGTAGCGCTAGTTGGCGAAGATGTAGGCGTTGATGATGATACAGTCTTATCTGCGTAGGTCCCGCCTCTAGTCGTATAGCCACTGCGACTAGTTGAAGCAGTATTGGTCGAACTTCGGTTCGCTGTCTTATCCGCGGATGTGTCTCCACGAGTTGTGTAACCAGAAGAACTGAAAGCGGTATGAGATTCCGCGCCTCATCATTGCGAGGTCGAATGCGGCATGTGAACGGATGTGGTTGGCTGTAAGGGGGGATAGATAACTAACGACATGGACGAACACCCAAAGCATCATTCGTAACGCACCTGGTAATGCCAGAGATGAAGCCAACCTTTGGCGTGATCTCCTTTCCGTCAGTTCCGATTGCCTTCGATATATCGAACGTCGCCAAGATCGACACCATTGCAATCCATAAATTGGCATCTGCAAGGTGACGCCCCGGACAGATCCTAAAGCTCTCTTTCAGCATCGTTTTTCGGATTATGTAGATGAAAAATTCTTTTTTACCTGCGTCCGAACCCAAACTGAGCGTTCAGATAAGGTTCGCTATTTCCCTCTGGGGATGGGAGGTACCGAGATGGGTTGAACGTTTGAGGGTTCGTGTAAACATTTTCATCAAGTGCCATGCCCCTTTGATGGAATCGTATTAAGGATGTGTTGGGTCATCATCATAAAAACCTGCCTTATATTGGCGAGAAGTAGAGATCCCTTGGGAATGAACATGCCGCGGTAAATGTCATCTTCCATTGAACGATGAGGAGCTATGAATTTGATGAGCATCAAACTTTTAGAACGAGCGAAAGGGGTTATACCTAACGGCGTAACAGGATTCCATCTGCGGCGTGTTAGAGGAAAAGGAGTGATGATAATGACAAAAGATCACACCTGAAAGTTTCTTGTAAGATGCATTCCAGATAGGGTAGAGATTCTCTATCAGAAAACTCAGGAAGGCGTCCAGGACCGATAACAGAATCAATCTCTTGCTGTGCTCTTCTCTGATATTCCGGATGAAGAATCATCGCTAAAAAAAAGAAGGATAACGTCGACCACGTCTGAGAAAAATTTCCCTTAGTCGGTTCAGTAGGACGACGAAGATTGATTCCCTTACAGTCTCTGCTCCAGCACCAATCATATTTGCTGCATTGATTTTGATATCCATCAAAACCTCGGAGCCTTCTTCAGCATTGTGGGCTCCTAAAGAGTCCATCATCTGAGAGACGAAGGAGGTTTTGGCCGTTCCTGCTGCCTGAAATTGCACACATAAATATATAAAGGTTCGACGAGTTTTTAACCAATATTACTCACCAGTCTCTCTCGGGCAATCCTGAAGGGATAGTCGTGCATCTTCGTAACAATATGTTTATGCTTTCGAGCAAATTCCGCGTACTCCGTGCCAGGGAACCAGGATGGCAAGTATTGAACTGCTAAACATGAGGCCGTGAGGCTTTACCATCGCCTTCGTCACTTACGGAAAGGGTAAAAATCTATTGGCGTATGCGCAGGTGGTCCAGCATTGCTCAAAACATGCCCCACATCAGAAACTATTTGAACATAAGGATCTTCCTCCTCGGAAGTGACTTGAAGACCATATGCTATTCGGACGATGACGGAGGTGACGAAGCTATTACAATGGGCCATGAGAATTGCTACTTTCAGTGATTTGAAGGCTTGAACGGTTACCGGCGTATGTATTTCTCGCGATCTTCTTCGTTTGCAAGGAGATTTTGGAGAAGCATTCGCGCCTCTTGGGTTTGCATGGCCCGATGAGATTTCGACTTCGTCGTACTGAGATGTTCTTGAAACATCTTTCGATATCTTTGGAAGGTTTTGTCAGCGTAACCAACCAAAGTAAGATTCTTCGGCCAGCCCATACTGCAAACACGGTTAAGGAAAGTGTGAGATGTAATGTACTTAGTACATACATATCGAGAACGAGTGACCGAGGCCTATCGCTATGAATAACGCTTCGTTTTTCCAGGAGATCTAGCGCAGCTTTAGAGCTATTGAGGACGACAATTGGTCGACCCAAGACTTCAAGATAAATGACATCCCCTTATTTCAAACGAATTAAACATTTGTTGAAACAAAAACAAAACAAGAACGATACTTACCATAGATCTTCCCCCACTCGTGGAAGGTGAATTCAGGATCTTTTGTGGGCATGATTCGAGCATGTCCAATGAAAGGGTCAGATGGAGGTCCAGGAGGCAACGAAGGAGTAGCTTTTCGGTTTGCCTTCCAAAAACTCCATGTACAAAAGACTATGAATGGGGCGCCGACGACAACGGCGAACGGTGCCAGAGAATCGAACATGATGGCTAGGACGAACGATTGGACAATTGGTTGCTTCCTTTATGTAAGGGTCTGTTTGTGGTGGTTCATTTTGACAAGTGCAGAGCGGCTGAGACCTGACTTCTGAGACGCCCACAGCCACGGTCATGAAGCATGAAAACCAGGGTGACGCTGATTTAGGCAACGCGTCGTGATGCATTGATGGTCCAACTGATGGCGATCATCTGATCTATGATTGTAATCCTTCGGGACAAGCCGTCTTCCCATCACTCGAAGGATCACGAATTTCGCCCGGCCCGGAGAGCTGGCTTGCTAACAACCTACCTCGACTCGCTTCCATATTGCTTCCATACTTAACGACTAGCTACAAGATATCTAGAAGAGCGCAACGCAAATATCTGGCGAATGATACTGATACCTGGCAACATACTCTGAGGATTCAGGTTTCCATTGGGTTTCCATCTAGTCTGCGACAGATCATGTAGATTTACTACTTACATGAAGCGTTACTTCAAGTACTGGTCAAATTCATTCCGACGATATCTCAATAGACACCCGTTAGAATATAGTCGCAGCGATCTAAACCCCGGATGATACTGATACCTGGCAACATACTCCGAGAATTCTGGTTTCCATCTAGTCTGCGACAGATCATGTATTTCTCCTACTTACATGAAGCGTTACTTCAAACCTGGTCAAATTTATTCCGACGATATCTCAATAGCCACGCCGTTAGAATAACGGAAAAGCTAGTCGCAGCAATCTAAACCCCGATAGTTTGGTGATACACTGCAGACGGTGTCCAGTGTCCGGAAATCAGGCAGCATACATCAAATCTGAAGTGGACTATGGCGTTTGTTTTCGCTTAATAAATCCTCCGCCACTTGACTTCGTCACGCCCGCGGCGATATTGCGAGGTTTGGCTTAAGTTTCTGGCATCTTGGGCATCTTTGGTCTTGGCCTGACCTACATCTTGTTTCCGAATTTCGTCCATTGTCAGCTATTGACGCATCACATGTGGCAGTCCTGCATCTCAAGCGATCCAGATAAGACAATGTCGACCTTGGCACCGATTAAAAGGCTTTATAAGATGCGTACTTTGAGAGATCTTGCAAGTGTTCCACTTTCACCATCATCTTCTCAGAATGAAGTTCCACTTCTTCACCACCGTTGTTCCTTCGCTTATTGCTTGCGCAGTGTGTACGGTGAGTACCAGTGTCGCTCGGAGCTATTGATTTTGTTCTCAAAGCCATTTCCACGAATTAGATGGCCGACACTACAACCGACTTCACAAGTTCGACAACGACTTTACCAGCTACAACCACAGAGCCTCCGAGTACGACCACTCAAAATGGCGGAACCACGACAGATTCTTGTTGGGTTACTACCACGACGGTAGCACCAATCGTGACAGTGAGAGCGAATCAAAATCCGTTGTAGATTTTTGTTTACCAACAGATGCCTTTCTTTGACTTTCTTGTATAACCAATGCGGAGGTCTAGTAGATCTTTTAGAATCATTCGAGATCATCACTGACGTGCATCGCGCTGTTTAGGACTAGGCTATACGGGTCCTGTCGTTTGCCAGACGGGGGCTGTCTGCGTCTACGTGAATATTGTGCGTTTCCAACGTTATGCTCACAAGGTGACTCGACTAAACAGAGACCCGTTGTCCATCTTCAGTACTTTTCGTTCTGTCAAAGCCAGCCGGTAGTGAAGACGTTAACTGAGTGCGCATAGCATCACAGGTAAGGAGATCTGATTACACTCGTCTTCCTCCTAAATGGAAGGTACCATCTACAGCGCCTCAAAGAAAGAATACGGCACAAAGTTGATAAATATCAATAATCTAGTTTGCCAGCTGTATAGTGACGGGATCTGATCTATGCAGAACAAGATAAATTACCAACCTGGAAGCATGCGCTACCTACAACAATTGTCGCTTCATCTCTCTAGAATCGGGCATGCCACGCGAGCTACCTCGACCACTGAAAAAAAATCTTTAGGGGAATACTTGGGCGATACCACCCGCACGATTGCCTCAATAAACTTCGCCAAGATAGTACGCCGTCAAGCATAAGGACAGATCTTGCCACTAGGGCTCAATCATGACCAGAACCATACTGCCTGAAAACACTAGCAAATTCCTTCTCCCCTCGAATGGACCCAAATTGATCAAACCAATCATTCTTCCAACACAGGGCCCTGTGTCTGGGTATATGGTGGCGCATGTCGCGCATTGCGACGACTGGAAATTCGTGACGCCTTTTTTTCATCAGACTTAGTACCACGTATGCTGTATCTCCCAGCTTCACGGCGATAAATCGCCTCTATTCCTCCACCAGAACCAGAACCAGAACCAGAACCAGAACCAGAAGCCGAAATCGAATTTTGTGAGTGATGAACAGACCCTGAGTTAGGATTTGTGCTGGATTTTGTGCTACGCGAGTGATTCGTGCTTCGAGAATGAGAGGAGGTTGCGACGGCTTGAGGGACTCGAAAAGGATGGAGTTCCCCTGGGGGTTTGTGTTCGTGAGGTTTCCACAACCGATCTAACATGGATGATGCACGGGCTGATTTAGAAAGTACCCATGGATTTAAGGAATCAATACTACTTACCTAGCCACGAATCTTTACCTTGCTCTGATTGTGGAGGACGAGAGAGGGGGCTCAACGGAATTGCAACATCTTCGGGCTTTCTGGGACTGCGGCAAAGGCTGCGTTCAGGCCCGGTAAAGACAAGCATCAAGCTCATGCATAAGGAAGTAAAGTTCCACACAAAAGTAGGTACCAGGCTGAATAGCAAAATCACCACCAGGTCTACCGTCTATCAAGTGGTCAAAATCTCCTTCGATACCAATATCCTATTCGCCAACGCTGACAAATTTGCATCCGCAACCACTACTTCCGGCACATACTCAACATCAAAAATCTGCTGAATCGCTGCACATATTCGTTTGGCCTGCTTCTCAGACCAGAAACTGAAGTCGTCTATATCTCTATCCATATCGTCATCAGGGACGGGACTGCCAGGTCCATTTTGTGGATAGTGAAGCGCCTTTGGTGTCAATGGAACTTTGCAGGAGAGAGGGATAAGAGACGGGTCGGAATCGAGGCAGAGGGGCACGACGTGCATGAGGGTTTCTCGAACCGACTCAAAGGTGATGTCGGTAGGTTTCTCGACTAGAGAAAAAAATGAGGAGAGAAATAAAAACAACAATGCAATCACATACCGAAGATTTCAAGAGGCCCATCCATGCTCATAACATTGTGTTTCCCATCATGGTGGTATCGAATCTCGTATTTGCCAGCCAGCCACGGTAGCGTATCTCCCTTGAAAGTAATGGTACCGCTATTCTCCTTGGGGGCCGAAGGAGGGTTGAGGCCGAGGAACAAGTCTCCTTCCCATTCTTCTTCATGGATAGGCAGCCACATGCCTAACGACGTCGTCTTCGTCACAAGTGTTGACTTGTTAGCACCAACCTATCAAAGCCATGGTAAACCCTCATTGAGTATAAGAAACAGCAAAAGGGACCAACCCTATAAAGACCGATCCAATCCTTCTGGGAATGATTAGGAGGTGCTTGCCATTTAACGGTTATAGGTTCTCCGAGATGATATCCTTGGGAGCCCGAAGAGCCAGGTACAATGCTGACCTTGTACTGGCTCTTATCCAACTTCGATATATCGTTCGCGACACGTCTAAAGCAAGTTCCGGTAAGAAAATAAGAACATCATCAAAAGCTTCTAAACATACGTTATGACGAGTCTCTCGCGAGACTGTTGAAGTAAGAACTTGGTATCCTCCACGACTTCCGAAATCTTGGGGCGCGCTAAAAAGGCGCAGGCATCAGATGAACGTCCGAGACCGAAAGACGACACAAAACACACATTTGGCCAAAAACTCCTCGACGGCATCGGCTGTCTCTTCATAGACCTTATCAAACGTTCCCTTGACTTCCCTAACCATTTTCTTCAACTCTGGTGCATGTCGTCCAGCTCTAGACTCAATGATGCGAACATTCTTGCTCGCAACACTCTTCATGACCTTGACGAAACCGGCTTCCTTCCTTAGCGAATCGCCATACAACTTGCGCATGTGCGGGCTGAGAAGTAAGAAGGTCACAAATTGACATGAGTAAGACAAGACCAAGAAACGATTAGTATAACAACGTACTTTTCAACGTGGCTAAGGAACCACCAGTTTGCTAGATGACGGAAAACGGCTGTAGCCAAGCACCTTTTGTTGCCCTGTGAGACTTTTATGATGGACCTGGCCTATTCGCAAACTTCCATCCCCATACCACGAATCTTGAAACGTATCACTTATCGTGGCGGCAATTTTTTATTTATGGAATATGTCGATGGGAGTGACCTCTATCAGGTCTGGCCAACTCTCAGCCTTTGGAGGAGAATACAAGTCGCATGGACACTTCGAGGTTATGTTCACCAACTGCGTACCATTGAGCTGCCAAGCAAAGTCATCCCTGGTCCTTTTGATGGCACAGGCACTCCTCTGGTGTGTGAAGGTCATCATTTCACGGAGGGTGGTTCTGGTCCATTTGCGTCTTACACCGCTATGGCTGACTGGTACAATGGCCGCAGCCGCTTGACATACGTTCTTCGCAACCCCTCCATCACCGATTTATCCATGATTCCGCCGCTCACCAGTTTTTTCGACGACTCCATGCCTCTTGTGTTTACACACGGCGATATAAGCCCAACCAATGTCAGAATAGCAAAAGACGGCTCGGTTTGGCTTCTGGACTGGGAGAGAGCAGGCGCGTATCCACAGTGGTTTGAGTATGCCAATATGATGGCATATCGCCACAAGGTGCACTTTACAGAGGAGTATGATGCCGTAGTCTGGCCTCGTGGATGGCAGTGGCTTGTCCCTCTGGTTGCCGGAAGATACAAGAAACAGTTGTCTTTCTTGCAAAGGAGTGCTGTCGGAATTGCGCATTATAAATTTGAAGGTTTTGATTAACCCAGGTCCGTAGTTGTATGTTATTTCCTAAATGGATACCCACGGAACTTTAGGTGGCATTGCAAGATATTTTAAAAAGGACCTTGATGATCTTCCTCAATCTGTTGTCAGGATGGCTTGCCAATATTACTCATGTATCGTGATGTATCGTGCGACCAATGGGCACTCTGGGCCTTATGGCGCGGATGAGCTCACGCAGTGGGTTAGCGCCCGGTCAACATATGCAAACATTACATCACTTCATCTATCCACCATGTTCGACGACGTTGGCGGGCAACCACTCCCTTGTAGCCCTCCAGACAGCATAGCCCAAAATACAAATCTTCTTGACGCCTACAGTAAACTATCCGATCTCGACGAACAGCTACGCCAACAAACTGCTCATTCCGAAGAACCCCTGATTCATGTTCGGATTTTGGGCTATTTCATGATTTACTCCCCTACTGCCCAAGGCCGGGAGTTTGTTGCGTCAACAGTGTTAGAATGCGATGATGACGAGGCAATAATTAAACAGGGTGAAGTTTTTCTAAAATACATCATCAGAGCCTGTATGTACATCCAATTTTTTTTCCTCTCTTTCCGTTGTAAGTATCAACTTTTTCAAGTTAGAAAGTACAAAGGAAGGACCCCAGATTCTTCTTTCAGTACTGTTGATGCCCTTGAGTCCACAAAAGACGCTATAAAGGCTTTACTGAAGGAGGGATCTCGCAGCCACAAACAAGCCAAGAAACTGGTACATGTCCATTGATTTCGCATGTAAGCCCACTTGCGAGCAAGCTTCAAAGAAGTCTCCACGGCTTCAGCACCGGTGTTCATGGGGAGTACCATGTCATACCCAAACATCTCGGTGATGCGTTTGGCGAAGCGTCCAAAGACGCTGTTGTAGAAAGCTCTCGAGGAGAGGGTCAGCTTCTGAGCCTGCTCAACGAGGGTAGCGACGATGCGGGGGTGGCAATGGCCCTAAGAATAATCGAAAAGGTTAGTCTAATTCCACGGTAATTTCATAAATAGACACACTTGGTTGACCGCACTAAGAACCATAGGGTATTGTTAGCAAAGAGGATCATTTGACTAGGAATAAGAACCTCACGAGTATGCGGAGAGCATATCAATGTATTCTTTGCCTTCTGGGTCCCATACCCTACCAGTCATGATAAGCCAATCGGATTTCTTACATTTTCGGGGTTGCCCAACGGCAAAAGATACTCACTTGGCGCCTTTTGCGGAATCGAAAACGACAGGGAGCGGGTGATAACTAATGGCCAAAAAAGCGCAAGTCAGCCTCGGGTGGGGATATAAAGAAGAAAAGGAAGGAAGAACATGATGATTATGTGTCTTTTTTTTTGGTCTCGTCTTGTGTACTGTAATGTACGACTGGACTATATGGGCCGACTGCCTCTTCAAGATCACTATACACCACACAACTGCTTGCTTCTACACGCTGCTGCTGCCTCCTGCTTCCGCTGGGTGCTGCTGCCGTGATTACCCTTGTGCATGGCTGGTGTTCCAATGACGATGATCTCTGTCTCAAACAGGGGGTATTTCGGACACGTTATGCGTCGACAAGAACCCAAACGGAGAAAATCAATGAGAAAGATACTCACTTATGGGCGCCATGTTCATGCTCAAGGTGAATGACATCTGCGGAAGACAGATGAACCTCTGAGGACTGCTTGACAGGCTTGACGACGTTGTATCTGCCGCTGCCGCTGCCGTTAGAAGGGGTTGGAGAGGTGATTGCTGAAGGAGCCATTGTTATTACTGGTTGTAGAGTGGTGGTGGTCAGATGCCAAGAGGGGCGGGAGATAAAATTGATCGCATCCTTCCCGCCGCCTTTCAATTTGAAGTCTCCACTCTTGTCGGTTCGGGTATAGATCAATCCACAACTCAGTCACCGGACCTCAATTTCCTCCTCGGATCATCACTTCCGCATCGCAGGGTCTGCAATTAAAGGAGGGTACATAACATTTTGTCAAGAAGAACAAATTCTATTGCAAATGTTCCGTCATGTACGTGAGTAGTATACGTAGTGGATAAAAATACAAATGAAATAGCAAGTGAATGACTCCAACCAAGAAAAAAAAAGGATTCTGGGTAGATAAAACGTCTCATAGCAATGTCAATGCGAATCGCCTTATCGCAACTCCTCAGGCCACTCAGCTCGTTTTCGCCATATACCCTGCGAATCGAATCGTGGATTCACAGGGTACGTCAATCCGTCGTTCAAACTCCTTCCTATCGGCACTGTGAGGTAAAAACATGTCAGTTACACTGCGTGCCACACACACACTGCACAACACATGGTAGAAAATAGACAAGAGATAATGGGAATGCTGTTCGGAATCCAGTCGGATATGGATAGGCGTGTGTGTGGGGGCCCCCATCGTGACCAGATAACCACCATGCACAAAGCAATGGCATCTATTGGCCGTTCAGACTTTACCCCGAAGGGCTACTGGAAGGAACGCTGGCGGCGCAGGGTACGCATGTTGTAATGCGAACCTGGCAGCGCCAAGACTTGAGCAGGAGGAGAAGCTTCTTCAAAGATAGTAACGGACAATGCCAATGAGAGTCAGAGTCGATAAGCAGTTGAGCTGGAGCAGACTCTGAGTCTGCTTGAGCATCGTCTCTAGATCGCGGCTAGATAGGGCATCCCTGCATTGCCCTTTCTGAGAAAAGGGGAAAGGTGCCGTCGTTACAGACACCGCAACTGGACAACCCGAAAATAGCTAGGCAGGGCTTGAATGTTGTTGCTTCGGAATAAAATTCCGAACGACAACGTGTATCGGACTTCGGACCTTAGGCGCCCATGACCACATAGGCGCCGGAGCCACCTCTTCGCTCAAAAAAAAAAGAAGGGGAAAAAGAACACAAAGGGGCAAGAAAAAGAAAAAAGTGAGAAAAAAGAAACTCACAAAACCAACCCCAAACATTCCCACCCATAACATCCGTCCAACCCTTCTTTCCATTCCCTAACCACCAAATATTTCCCTCGACATAAAACGAGTAGGCCATCACCGCCGACGTGAGACCAACCATAAGTTTACGAACGAACCATGGTTGGGGTTTAGTGCGAGCAGCTCTTTTCTGTAATGCCCGGTTGGCAGCTTCCTCGACGACACCACAACATTTGGAGGAGGGTTGAATGTAAGGATTTCCTCCTTTCCGCATAGTGAGAAGAGAAGAGAGGAATCGTGGGGCGGAGGACTCCTAAACACTGCTCATGACGTACTAATCAAGAGTTGTCACGGTTGTTTGGTTCTTGTTTTTATTTTATTTTTGTTCCTCCATGAACTCACTCTCGTCGCCTTACCACTACATCCGTCTCGCTATCACTCCAGCAAACACAGATCGGGATGTACTCAGTCTTCGGAAAACGTTGCAGGACGCCATGTCGCAGACATTCGGGATAACTTCAGCTGGCACCCATTTGGACATTTTATGGTTGGCAGATAATTCTAGCGAATGCATAATTAGATGTCGAAAAGGGTCGGTCGGTTCAGTCAAGAACCATTATTGAGTTCAATCTCACCAGTTTCTCATCTAGAGACGCGTCAAAAATTCTCGCAGCCATTGTAGCGTGGTCCGACACACCAAGCTTTCGACTGGTTAAAGAATCTCCATTTTTGCCTTCTTTAACAGCTTTGGAAGGCCAATTGTAACGAACGGAAGATGAATCCACCTTGATTGGAATTACTGCGAATTTTTCGGGTTATCAAGTTCTTGGAAATCGCATCTCGAAATCGCCACACATGCATGGTCCAGTTTTCCACAGGTTGATCATCTCAACCTGACAATTGTATTTATAAACCCGCGCAGCCCTCGGTACAACTGGTGAGTACTCCTATGTACGTTACATCCTGCAACTTTATTTTCGAACAACTTTTCCCTGCAGACCTCGGGCATCTATTTTGCGTACTTGAGCTGGTTTGTTTTTACGCGACGAATCCCAATGTATTGTCGTCGAGGCGTTGACGAAATTATCATTTATACTATCTGCGCGTTGCCCGCGCGCTTTGTCCGTTTCTGCCGTATGACCTGCCAGCAAAAGACATTTATGATCAACACAAGGCGACCATGCCAGAGCTCTCGTGAGCTTTTGATGACGTTTCGTGTAATCTTTCAAGGCGCGGGCTGCCTGCTTTTCGTCGAGCCTCTTCATAATACCTAGGTCTTGTGCGGCCATTTCTTATGAATATGGCAGTGTGGGAAGGACCCTGCCATGCTGACCTATCCTCCTTAGTATTTGCTAAATGCTCTTTTCGTGCCCGGTTCCCTGAAGATGCTCTTCGGCCTGTGTCCCTCACGTACCCGATGCTCCTTCATGTCAGGTGGCAGACAACACCCAATGGACTAAGGGCTAAACCCAACGATTGGCGACATTACTATCGTTCCTTCATTTACCAGCTGTCCAAGAAATTGAACACATCGCAATTTCAAACAGACTTTGACCCTGAAACAAGCTTCAGAGCACCAAAACCGTATATTCCAAACCTGGGTTTTCGGATAACGTAACTCGCCCACCATCGATAACAACACCTCAATATCCAATACATACCCAACTATAATGATTTCCGCCGACTACCTCAGTCTCATCTCGGGGCTTACCCATTATCCCTACCCGCGAATATTTCCTACACTTCTTCTCGGAGTTTCTTTTGTCCTGTCCCCAAGTCTCACGTCTAGCATAGGTTCTTTTCTCCGCCTCCAGTACTAAAACCCAACCTGTGGGAACCCGGACTGTTGACCCTAATGTGCCGAAGTGACAATCCCCGCTTTGACGTCGACGTTCTTCTCGGCTCATGTTGTAACGTAAAACGTTTCCACGTTCAAGAGACCCACTAAGAGGATTTTCCTCTTGACTTGTACTTTCATATCGATAGTGTATGGAGCGGAGTCCCGTGGTAGCCCATGAACAGCCTTCTGGCCCTAAGATTAACCCAGATTGGACTATCTAGCGCTTGCTTATTATTTTTGGTTCGCAAGCTATGTCAAGTCAGTCTTATCTCCTACCATTTCCAGTGACTGGCTGCCATGTCTGACGGAATTAATTTTTAGTGCTACAGTACTCAATTGGAGTCTTTGCACAAGGCTATGCGGAGTCGTAACTCCCAACGGCACCTTCAACTTCATACAAACCGCGTGAAAAACGACTGTGACATGAAGAACTCGGTGTCGAGCCAGTCTCTGCTCTACTCCCATCCTAATGCCGTTGGTTTTACAATTCAAGTTGACCATAGTCACGATGACCTCACTTAATTGTCTTCGATCACGTCGCCACAATCTGTGCCACAAACTTTTCTATATTAAAAGGATTTTCCATCATTCAATATCGTCGGCCGAGTCTGGTCTTATCTGCACCTTTTCTTCATTGGTCTCCTTGCGTGCGCACAATGCGCATGGCTGAATTCTTTCTGAGTCATATCCTTGGCTTATTGGAATCTGCCGCCATTCAAAAAGATCCGCTAGACGCGAATGGGCAAACCTATCATCTTCGAGACGCGTACGTACCTAATGCCTCGAGGGCATGGACCCTTACGCTCTTGGGCCTCCACTGCAAATTATCGACTTGACAGCCTTACATATGTCCTGACATAGTAATGTGCTGTACGTCGTTTCACGCAACGAAATACTATATCCGAATCCTCCGACTTTATAGCCGATGTCCGTCGACTTCTACGCGAGGCCAACTATCCTGTCGACTTTATCCCAACATATCTTCCTGACACTGGGGAAATCATCATCCTTACGTGTTTACCTATCTCGATTAGTGATGTCGCCATTTTCGCAATTCCAACAGCAATGTCTCCATGGCCATGGCCATGGACAAGCCGCGCATGTTCTGACAATCAATATCAGCGACATGTTTGACAGCGCGTGAAAAGGCATGAGTCGCCGGGTCTGTCTCCGTCGAGGCTAAGCGCTTTGAATTTAGATTATATGTACATATATACGTACTGAAATGGACATCAGATATGTACAGATAACGTGCTGGACTGCTTGTTCGCGAGTAGCGAAAGCACCAGAAGAGCAGATCAGATCCACCAACGCACACTGGGAGTTTATTCCCAGTCCTTATGCGCGCGCGCGCGTCTTGGACACTGACCCATTTGGTGATGACGGGAAGTAACTACAGTAGCTTCTTGGCGAACTTGATACTACAGACACCGGTTGACTGACCGCAATAGACCGTGATGCTCTCTACGGACCCGCTCCAAGAATTCATTCATACATCACCTAAACTTGTATACAACCGGAGGATCCGAGCCTAGAAGTATTCCCAGTCTAATCTAGAATCAAGGATGGGCGCCTTGCAATCAAGGCATAGCATCTCAACATTTCACTAATGCAAGATCTTCTTTACTCGTTGCTCCTTGAGAGTGAAAATTCACTTCGAAAAGTTGGAGAAAGTTTGGTCCGATGAGTCCGTTGACTGCTCTGGCTCTGACATTGACATATACTTATACACCCAGCTTACAGCAGATGCTGTCAAAGCTCTCTGATTCTGATACTTCCTGTAGCCGCATACGTATGAATACATTTCTCTAAGGCCACGATGAAAATGCGGCCTTCCGAAAACAAACAGATCAGGTCCTCAATCAGTGTCCTAGCCGCTTCTTCGCATACTCAACAAAGTCGTCTATGGTCGATGGCCATGCCTCTGGAGATGAACCGGTTAATAAGGCAATTTGAGCCAAATGAGGGAAATGTTGTCCTACCTTCCGTATTATAATTTGTGAAGTTGGAGTTGATCGAGAGTATGAAATCCAAGAACTA
>JABAJW010017940.1:39387-52570 GCA_018855395.1 Arthromyces matolae
GCCTCCTTTCAGAATTTTTCGTGCATCAACACCACATTGATCTTGGCTCGCTCAATATAGAGAGCTTCATTGCAAATTGGGCCTTGGCAATAAGTATATCATGATGCTGGGGCGTCGTCCGCCGCTCAATTTTTTGCGTATTGACCGGTTCCGACCGCCGAGGAACGACATCGTGCCTGAAGGTCGGGAGCGACCAGGGGAAAAAACGCCAAGGGACCACTAAGCGATCTACTCTTGTGAGACTCCAATGCGACTCGGTCCCTGTGCATATGCCCAATTGTCGTATCGACGTATGCGGCCGCAAAGGAAGTCTGCGTTCCAAGAGGTTCCAAGGCGTATAAAAGCGTCATGAAATTGGCATACATCCAACACTCCTTTTCACCTTGATCAAGATCGACAAGATGACGCCCCTAGTGACTATCAATGAACACACAACTTCTTCAACCCCTCGCCCACATATATTATATACCATTCAGTTGACGCTGCATGGCAAAACCGTGACGATCAACAAGAGGTATTCCGAGGTAATGTGGTCCTATGTCCTATCTCCCCAATTTAAATTTAGTTGATTTTTCTGCAGTTCGTTGCTCTCCACCGTGATTACGCTCGCTTAATCTCTCAGGAAAAAATGACTGATATCAACTAGAATCTCTCGGTGACGAGTTCGTTCTTCCGCCCAAGAGGATTACAAAGACCTTCATGCCATCAGCATGGGTTGATGATAGTCTTATCAACGAACGCAAATCTCTCTTGACAAAGTATCTGTCTGATCTCCTCAAGTCAGACGCGTATAAAGACGCATCTCCTCTGTTGGACTTTCTCGCTGACGAACATGGTCGTAACTCGAGCGGATTCGACATCGAAGACGTAATCCCTTCAACGCTTTCTAAAGAGACGTCGACGATGAAAGCCGAGTCGACCAACAGCACCCGCGAAATCAACGCCGATGGCGCATTGATTGCTGCTGCGTATTATGTCAGTTGGACTGCTGCAGCGAATCCTCCTGAGGGCCTTGATTTTTCCAAATTTGACATTCTCTTTTTTGGTATGTATATAAAGCAGACATTCATGTTTCACAGTGATACTTACGACCTCATGAAGCGTTTGCCACTCCAAGCTCCTCGTCTACAGTGTCTTTGGATTCTGGCAGTACAGCCATTCTCAAACGTCTGGCAACTGCTGCGCACAATAGCGGAAAGGGAACAAGGGTTGTTTTATCGATCGGTCTGTAACTTCCGTCCGTTACCTTCCTGAACTTCACGTACTTGACAGGTGGCTGGGGAGGGTGTCAGTATTGGAGCTCTTCGGTATCGTCCTCTGCTAATCGCACCAAATTGGTCAACTCGATTAAGAGTGTCATCACCACTAATAATCTCGACGGTGCGTCATATGTTGTCGCTGTTTTCGATTTTATTTAGCCGAGTTTCATCTCTATGACAGGTGTTGACATTGACTGGGTAACTCGACATGATTGCTTGTCAACTTCTGCTCATCTGAACTTTCCGACTAGGAATTTCCCAACTCTCCTGGAGCTGGACAGCCATATTCTCCCTCGGACTCTGCAAATTTATTGAGTTTCTTCAAAGCACTTCGAACTGCCCTCGGTGATCACCTATTTATTTCTGTTCCAAATAACTTGTTTGACACAATTATTTTGCTTCAGGCGCGTCGAAAATCATATCTGCTGCTGTCTCTCACCTCCCGTGGCTGGGTGCGAACGGGAAGCCTTTAACAGATGTATCTGCCTATGCTGCACAGATGAATTACATCAATATAATGTACGAAGATGACCTTCAGCTTCCAAGTCATGCTCATATCTCGACGTTTAGGAACTATGATGTGTGGGGTGCGTCTGCCACACCCGGACCCAACGCACCTCTGGGTGAGTAACGGAAAGTGAGCACCTTGTCTTTACTCATGAAAACTGCTAGGGGATCTATGTGGGACGTCCAAGCAGCCTCAAGCTAACGCTCATGCGGCTCTTGCCCAATGGAAAGCTGCTGGTTTTCCTGCCTCTCAGGTTTGTCAAGTAAGAATTCTACTAGCATTGCTTCTTACCATTTTCACTTGCGCAGCAATTACTCGGTCTTCCCCTTTACGGTTACGTCTCGAAAAGTAGCAAGACTGTACTCACGGGCAGCTCCCTCCCATCTTCTAGCATGCTTCTTCTGGACGACTCTGAAGTTGGCCCGAAAGATTCGGCGATCGACACCGATGAACCTTCCAACGGTGATCATGAGGTCGCCAGCAGTGAACGCCGCTTCGTCAATGGCAGTCATGCTCGGGACGAAAACAATGAATCAAAAGTGGCGCCCGCAAGTACCAGTTTGTCCTCGTGGTGGGGTCAGCAGATACCTTTCAATAGTATTGTAAAATCGGGGGCTCTTGTAAAGAAATCCGATGGCACCTATGGGCAGGGTGGAGGGTTCACCATGGGTAAGCTTCCCTTGCATTCCAGCCGAACTGCATCTAACTTGTACCGTTTAGGATGGGATAATTGCAGTGATACCCCGGTAAGGCATCCATCGCGTGTTGTAGCTTTTGTGTCGTGACTGGAAATCTGGCACAGTATCTTTATAACACTGCACAAACCACAGTGGTGACATATGATGGTGATTGAACTTCAGTTATTTGGGTCGTACGTAGAGGTTTTTACTGACGCCATTGTCATAGATACGTATTCTTTTGGAAGCAAAGCCGCATTTGCGAAGAAAAGTGGTATGGCTGGTTGCTTCACGTGGTCGCTTGATCAGGTTTGTTTGGTAATTTGAAAGCATTCGCTTTTTGAATTGATCAGATTCTTTTGGCATTATCAGGACGACAATATGACTCTGCAAAATGCAGTACGCAAAAGCTTGGGGAAATAGAACGCCTGTCAACTACCAGCTATTGGCATTTACATATTTTGCATCCTGTCGTCACCATAATCTTGTTTCTTTTCCATACCAGTTCTCCGTTATCTCTATGTTCGAAGTTACTCACTCCACGCTTAGGACCGACCCGCATCAAAGGTAACAAGTCTTCATGAATATTTGGCTGGCACCCACCAGAATAGGCATGCACCGGCAGCTATGATCCCTCCGTGTCATCAGCAGACGTTCCCTGCGCAACTGCAAAACCCGTTTCCCACCGATTTCGATTTCTATTAAATCCATCATGACCTGTTACTGCGGTCCGAAGAAGCACTGAAGATGTCGCGGAGCTGACATATGCATGCTCAGGATTGTCATTTGTAGCTGCGCGCGCGAACCGTCTGACTCTGATATCCTAGCTACGATCGGCGGCACTTATCATGTGCATTGAATTTCAACTCCATCGAGCTCTACGTCATGTCGCGCTTTAGAGGCAGTTGGCCACTTAACATCATGGTGGGGCCAGCAGATCCCTTTCAACTCCATTGTCGCGTCTGGGGCGCTAGTGAAAGATTCTTCTGGTAACTACGGGCAAGGGGGAGGATTTACGATGGGTGAGTATCGAGGATTTTTGATCAACGCCTCATTGACAACGATTTTCATCAGCATGGGATAATTGTAGTGACACACCAGTAGGCTCCTTGCTCTTCATTACTGTTCCTGCGTTTATATTTTGACAGTTCTTGTACAAAGTCTCGCAGACCTCTGTTGTCACGTATGATGGTAAGAGCAACTTGCCCCCTGCTCATTTTATTCATTTTCCTGTCAGATACATATTCATTGGCGGATAAAGCGGCGTATGCGAAAAGTAAGGGGATGGCTGGCTGCTTCACCTGGTCACTCGATCAGGTAAGTGACCAAAAGCTTGTGGAGATGATTATTCAAGTGATTATAGGACGACGGGCTGACCTTGCAGAATGTCATTCGCAAGAGTCTTGGAAAGTGACACGGCAGTGGGCCCAGTTCAAGTTGCGTATTAACGAACTGTACGATTTTTATGATGCAAAATTTGATTCCTACATATTATGTACTTGACAGATAATTGATCAGAATTATGACTATGAGCACATTGTTCTGTCGATGTCTGGGGATATGCGCCCACCTGGTGTGCCGTGGTCCACGTCAGTGATGCTTTGGAAAGGCATAATCTGTACCATTAGCTTTGAGGAAAAGGTAAGATCCGAAATTTACTATGGCAAATTTGGCTGTACCTGCTCTCAAAACTGCGAGGGCACACAAGCGATCAAAAGGTAAAAGGAGATCTTCGGCCAAAAGGTTGAACTGTTTAAGCGGCTCTGGTCATTATGATAGCCCATGATGAGAGGAGTTCGGGTCCTTACTTGAAGAGGTCATTGATGTTTACACCTTTAAAACGATGCCTGTCCTTGTTTCAATCACGGAAAGTTAAAGGAACTACCAGAACAAACTTGGTCGGTAGACAGGATCAAGAGTGTTTTCGGGGGCCATTGATACCCAATACAAGCCTTATAAGTTATATGAAAAACTTGTGAGAAAGATCGATAGAATCCATCGAAAGTGCTCAGAAAGTATGCCAAAGTTTATCGCAGCCCACTACATTAAGTACTATTAGTATCCCAACGATTTCGTTGAAGTAGCCTTTAGAAGCGAGTCAAACTGACGTTCTGTTGATCCAAGGAGCAACGTATGGCTGGAGCTTAAATAAGGGTCAAAATTTTGTGGGAGGAATAGCGTTCAAAATCCGAAGGAGGTGGTAAGATGGAAAGAGAAGATCACAACTTCAGTGATGAAGTGATGTCATGACTCATCCTTTCTTGGACAAAGTCATAATCCATATCCAAGTGCGCGCCAAACTGGAAAGTTGAACAGAGTTCTATACTAGTAAGTGTGGGTACTGGTCCATATGTATGATATATGTTCTTTTAAAAAGAATTTGTGGTACCAAGTCAGTATTATGAGCCGCCACTGCCAGTGCCACAGTTGAAATTTGACGTGACTGAAAGGGATAAAGTCCTTTTAGAAATTCCACTCTGCTACCCCCATTCTCCGAAAGTCGACGGCGTGACGGCCACATGTAAAAAGGTATACTACCTTGCCAATTCTTTCCTAAGGAGCGGAGATTAACAACTACAACGAGTCAACTGCATCGAAAACCTTAGTGATATCTTCCGTGGCGATACGGCAGCCCATTCAACGGAGTAATCCATTGCCATTTGTTCTAGTTGGCACAAAAAATGACTAACCACCCTACAATTTTGTGGCATTTCGCCAATCTTTCGGTGTAACCCCTTCTGGATCTACTGCATGTCACTGGATTTCCTGTGGACCCCATAATAACCCAAAGGGCATGTGCTTCTCGTCCCTTGACGCCGCAGAGAGGTCCAGGAAAGGTGCAGAGAAAACCTGTTTCTCTTCGTTTCATTTCCCAGGAATTAGTAGTGATGAATGATTTGGGATGGTGACGAGTCTCAACAGTAGTAGTAGCCCTAGGACTTCTGGAGCTGAGCTTCACCACCAATGCGGCTTCCTTTACATGAGAAAGACTTCGAATTCCCGACTAACCCTTATAATACAATCGATGACACGGACCCAACCATGCTGGGCGACCTTCTGTCGAAATCCCTGGGTCTATTCTCACCATAGTCAGTCAAGCCCGAGTCAAGGGGATCAATTCCTTGGGATCCTAGTGCTGAGAAAAGAAACATTATACATATAGAAAGCGTTGCTAATCAAGATATATGTAGTGATTAAAACACAAACGTCCAAGAAATTAATAGATACAATATGCCGATCAGGCTGGTTCTAGGAGGGGAAAGCTATTATTACTGTCACATAATCCGTGCTCTTTAGCGCTTGGCCGCTGGACAAGGCACAATGGGGCGACGTTAGGGATTTACGACCCCCCTCTGATGCATTTGGTTAGAATGCAAGGACCTGATTTTACAGTAAGGAACTTACACTGGGGTGTAGACACATGGATAGCCTCTTTTGTTGCAATTGGAGCATAGCGGGCGAAGCCCGTCGCATTTTAATTTACGCCCTGATCATTATACAATAGTTAGCATGAGGTAGCTCCAAGCATGAAAGAACTTGCCTCTGCAGAACTGGCATGCCATTGGTGTCCTTCGAGGAGTGCGGCTGGCGTCATTAATGGAGGGTTGATTAGCGTAGTAAGATGAGGAGTCCTGGACCAACAAGATGAATGGCGAGTGAGTACGGCAGAGATAGATGCATACCTGGGCAGCGGAAGACATCAGAGTATCAGGATGGCTAAGCTCCACAGAGGCTTGAAGTTTTGGGTACAACGCTAGAGCGCTCTTCGACGAAGCATTTTATACCTTGAAACGGGATTCAAATAAACTCGCGTCGTCAAGTTCACAACCCGCCACAGGCATCTTAAGTCCATTCTGACTCGGAAATTTCAGGGACCTTTCATTGGCACCTGAGTCTTTGGCGTGCACATCATTGCATTCCAGAGAACTTTTACAGGGTCCATACCCCAGAATTTGCCGCAATTGAGACCGCAGCGAAGGACGTCAAGCTCCTGGACATAAAAAGGCATTGAGAGACCCCAAAAACATAGACTTTAGGCGTTCCCCGACATCCAACGTGTCGAGAAGTCCGAGGTGAGAAAAGAGAATCGCTCGGCCAAGATTCTGGGCTAACGATGAACAACGACCAAAAGGTAAGGTGTCGGCCTTAGTCTCCGCCGGACGAGATCTCGACGTTTCCGATTTCGGATCGCCTAGTAGCAGACGGTAAGGTCGTTCAGATTGCCCTGGGCATTAAACCAGTGCAGCATGATATGAACCAAAAACCACCTACTAACCACACAAATGATAACCAGCCATCGACACCGCCACTTCATCACGATCGAAGGATACCTGAATGTTATGGCAAGATCTACCTATGAATATACCCGGCACCCGCTGCCCCGATCACATGCACAGATGTCAAAGCCTCGTTGTTCAAGGCAGCTGGGCTTCGAGACCTCGCGGGAGTATTCCTGCATCAATTGCAAATTTTTCAAATCTAAAGGGCAAATTTCATAATTTGTCACCAGGTGGGGCCATTTAGCAGTGGGCATTAGCCTGATCAGTGAGAAAAGAATATTCTTAACGCCCGAAGAGGATGCTGAATAGAGATTTCATTGAATGGCAAAAAAGAAATTTGAAAGGCGATCTGAAAGGCGGTAAACTAGTGCAGTCCGACGCGGAGAACACGAGTGGGTGGATAGCAGCTGTCTGTGGCAGGAGATTACATTGAAAATATATGAGATGTGGTGGATCGTTATGAGATAGATAGATCCAATGTCATGGCTTGCCACAATCGATGGATGATAAGCTGGATTGAAACGGTTCCTCACAGAAAAGCCGGGTGGGGCCATAATTTGCTGTGGCCAGCACGATGGTGCTGGCATTATCCTTGAGGTCTCCGTGGTCGGAGCCTCGCGGAGTCAGTTAACTGAGTCTGTATCGCGGGAAATACCAATGCGATCAAGTAGCATCGATTCAAAAATTTCATACACGTACCCCACGTGGTCATAGATTTTAACAACAAAATTTAAACAACATCACATTTCGCGGGGAGCAATGTTGAGGCGTTTTTAATTCTTCGAGGCGCGGTCAGTACCAGGTCAGTGCTAGCACGGTTTCATATATTATTTTTATTTTAAAGTACTTACCTTGTACTTACTGTACAGAAATAATGAAGGATGAAAGATAAGCATCTGAAGCTGAATCCTGATCAATCTATATGGAGTAACATAAAATTGCTCCTGGAAGGAAGGGAATGCCTTGGCAATGTATGATCTCGTGCGTCGCTTGTCACAGGTATGGACTCCATTCTCCTCACGGCAATTCTATTAATCTGGTTTAGCGGCGACGTACTGATAAATGAAAGAGACCCAAAATTTTACTTCGAGGATGATAGGACTTTTATTCTGGTCAGTCAAGAGGCCATCGAAAGTGATCTCGCACGTCTTTATAGCTCGAGTTAGCGGGCTGCAGTATAGCTTGTGAGGAAGAGGGATGCCCTGGTCAAGTTCAGTCTTCCAAGCGTGATGCGCATCAACGGCTTGGCCCTCCCCAATAGCAGTAAGTTCAGGATCAGCTGTAGTCGCTTTAGCCTCCGTTCCCCGAAAGAAATAGTGGAAGTGACGGACGTCCCCATACAAGTTCTCCATCCCCTTCTAGCAGTGACCAATAACTGTTCAAGACAATCTGAGCCTCGGATTTGAGTCTTTCAAGATTGGTGAAGTCTCACTCGTCCCATGCTTGAGTGCCATATTTTGATTCACCGACATTATCTGTAGATTTCGTGGGTTTGATGGCTGGCCAGGGTGAGGTAGAGTAATGTTGCGCTTACGATACCCTTGTCCGTGTCGGCCCAAGAAGAAAACTTTATAAGACGTGTTGTGATCCGCAGACCTGTTCAAATTGTCTATGTCGTTGAAGAATCTGACCCAATGACCTGGCGATTCGTCTATCAGCCCGAATCGTGGAGGTATCTACATAAGATCCAAGGAAGGTTAAAGATCGAGGATCAGGGACATAAATTTTAACCGACAGCAGGTATCCCTGATGCATTCGTAGAGTCGTGTAAGAAGTAACCAGTCATTGTCTGTCATCATTGCGATAAGAAATAAAGTCAATAATTCGGGGAAAATGGGCTTACAACATACGATCTGGACTCCTTAGGAATGATAACTTCTACATTTGACAATCCCTGTGGCATTTTAGATCCTAGAGGGCTTATACACGAAAACACGACGCGAAATGGCTGTGGATCTGCGTCCTTATAAGTCGAGGGAGTGCGTCAGAGAGGAATGGCGGTGCGAGGAAACCGAATGATCATCAGGAAACTCATCGAAAAGGGTGCTGATCTTACCGCGAAGGACGCAGAGGACCGAACTCCACGCGACATGGCAGTCGAACTCAAGAGTTTCGGTGCATGGAAAAGGGCGCTGGAAGAGGGTGGGATGAATGAATACGGTGTCAAACGAGGCAAACCACTCAGTGACGTGAGTTCAAAAATATCTTAGTTTTCTAGGCCTTCTTTGCTAAATCAAACTCATCAGCGCAATACGAAGATTGCCATCTTTGTACTCCCTACGATCTTTTTCTATCTCATCTTTATGACTTTAACGATATTACCATGGTATACTGGATTGCTACTCGCATTTGCCGAATTTTTTGGAATGCACCACGTATGTATGACTGGTACTCGCATCGACATCCCCCACTGACTTCTTCTTATTTTAGATCGTAACGCGTGTTCTCCTGAATAACTCAACATATACCGAAAGCGTCAACTCCACACCCTACTTCGCAGGCATAATATGTGGTTCGATGATCTGGGTGTTATATTGCTGGTTTACACGCCTTGTTCAACGTAAGTTCCTCTAATAAATAAACATATCAGAACTTCTAAACCAACTTTGACCAGAAACCCAATCTCACGCATTTACCCACTTTGCCTTCGCCATTACTGTCGGGCTATGTGCCTACAATTTCTTCCGAGCTGTCACCTTGGATCCTGGAACGTGCCCTAAGCCCACAAGCGATGGAGAGCTTAAAACTGTTCGTAATTCGTTTTCGAGAAGTTGTTTGTGTTGATTAATATCTTGTAATAGATCATAGAAGATCTTGCTTCAGAAGGTCGTTTGAACGGACAGACATTCTGTATACAGTGCATGGTTAGTCTTCGTTTCTACCTATCTTTGTTATATTAATCGATTGCTTCGAAGGCTCGTAAACCCTTACGTTCGAAGCACTGCCGAGTCTGTGACAAGTGTATCGCCAGGAGTGATCAGTGCGTTGACCAGTCCCCTCTGAAAATATCGCTTTACTCAACAGACCCTACCTCTTGACAGCCACTGTCCCTGGGTATGGAACTGCGGTGAGTTGCCTTTTGTCTACATCTTCCAAGTTGACTGATTGGATTCCTAGTTGGCGTGAACAACCACCGTCAATTCGTCGTATTCGTCAGCACGCTCGTCATTGGCATTATACTATTTGACTACCTAACCTACGCATGTATGTCTCCTCACTATCATTTCAACTTCTGGTTCTTTGCTAACCTACCTACCTTAAGTCTTCTCAAGCCTTCATCTCAGCTCTGAACCCACTCAGATATCCTCCTCCTGTCTTCTACCAACGGAACTTTGTGCCCTAACAGCATACGACACCTTCCTTTTCTCAGTCGCTGCATGGGCAACCCTTCAGCTATCATGGACATTCATCCTACTTGCATCCCAATACTGGCAAATCATGCGCCAAATGACGACTTTGGAAGTTTCTAACCTCGGTCGGTACGGATACATGGGTGGTCGTGCTGGTCAAAGCCTCGCAGGTCAAATGGGTCATCGCCATAATTCCCACAATCGTAGACCAAGCGACACCGTCGTGCCAGGTGTGGATGCGGAGGACACCGCGCTCGTAACTGGTTCTGATCTACCTGCTCATGGTCATTCCGGCCATCAACATTCTGGATTGTGTGCAGGTTGCGGAAGTGGATTCCTCATGAACCTACTCGGTTTTGATAGATTCACCAAAGGCAAAGCTGTCGATGGGCTAGCACGCGCTGGGAAAGCTAGTAATCCATTTGATCTAGGGATGACTGCGAACTGCAAGGACTTTTGGACGGCTGGAAGAGAGCTTGGAGTTGAGTATGATAAATTGTATGATGTACCGATTGAAGGTTTCCGTGAAGCGAAGAAGAGAAGAGAGCAGGACGACCAAGATGAAGGAATAGGTTCGGGTGGGAGAAAAGGTCGCAAAAAGAGTCTGTTTATGGGCTTTGGACTTGGGAGAGCTAGTGGAAGTCGAGCAGGGTATGAACCTGTTAGTTCAGTCTAAGATACCACTCTTTGGGAGTCTGTTGCTCTGTTCGTCCACCCTTCTATTATTTCATGATCATGTACATTAGATTAACGTCAGAAATGCATTAACGACATTGCGCTTCTTGTATCACGTATGTAGCTTCTCACGAAAAGAAAAAGGCGACAGTCCAAGGACCGTCAGCTTTTAGAGGGAAACTGTATCAGTGACTTGGTGTTAGGGACCTTGTCTTAACAGATAGATGAGTGATAACAACTTACGACCTGTGTTGAATTCGCAACCGAAACAAGTGCAAATGGCTTCATCCACCAATCCTTTCAGTTCCACAATCTCCTCAGTATCAGTAGTGTTAGGGCAAAGAGGAGCATCTAGATAATGAAGAAAGCTCCGCAACCCATTTGTCTCTGCAGCTTTAGAGCGGCTTCCTCTTGCACGAAGAAGAGGCAAAAGAGACTCATTGAGTTGAAGTTCCATTGAAAGTTGCAACCTCGTCAAGGAAGGACAGATCCATCCTCCAGAGGTCGTGTTGCCCTCCGAAGATGCCAGAGCATTGAAAAAATTCGTTTCCTCGCCAGAGGGAGGCAATTGTGCTGCACGTGCAATG
The DNA here is from genome assembly GCA_018855395.1 of Arthromyces matolae. NCBI lineage: Eukaryota > Fungi > Basidiomycota > Agaricomycetes > Agaricales > Lyophyllaceae > Arthromyces > Arthromyces matolae. The sequence continues at coordinate 50,724 of JABAJW010017940.1, forward strand.
GCATCGTCATGGAGTCCGAGGTTGGTTAGAGAGGGGAGGCGTGCAAGCCAACGTATCAGGGATGCAACATCGCAAACTTCAAGACACTGCGATAATGTGAGAGATCGGAGTTCGACAAGACTGTGTGCGATTAAGACACGAAGGCGCGGAGGGGCACGAAATGTGTGTCCTTGGGTATCGAAGAACTTTTCAGCTTGGTTTTTTGTTTGTCCGTGTGACTGAAGCCTTAAGGTTTCTAATGTACCACGCAGATGAGTCCATTGACCAGGTTTCAGCATTGATGTTGAAACGTCTGCATGAACCCAGTTGCTAGATAGACCCACTATCATGTGTAGCGCCTTTGAACGAACTTCGTTGGGGCGACGAACATAGATTGAAATGGGGGAATGTTTTGCCTTCGATATCTGGTATGCGAGTCGATCAGGATCGGTCCATTTATCAAGGGAGATTATCCCCCATAGGCGGGGTGTGGTCATTACAATTTCATTCCAAGTATGGCAGACGAGTCGCAAAGGTGGAAGAAATCGAATATCCCAGGTGAGGATACCAATTTCGAATACAGTGGCGAGTATTTCATGGGGGATTGTGGTGGGATCGAGCATTGTCTGGAATGCAATAGCAAGGAGAGAGCCGCAAATAGAGATTATTATCCCAGAACATTGAGTTTTATGTGAAGTCGGGTCCGCTGTCTGTCAACGGTGTTGAGCGGTGCATGGCTGTTTTTTTCAGGGTTGCCGCCCCCTGGTCGTTACCAACATTAATTAGATCAAAAACCCCTTTTGAGTCATTCCAGTTCAAACTTCACATTCGCAAATTCTAGATGACTGGAGCATTCAAGGGAGCGAAAATTCAGAGGTCGAGTCACTGGTCAAGCTAGTCAAGGACAATACCCGATCTAAGGATCTTATCTATCTAGGGGCCTCGAGGCACAACTTCAATGGGAGATAAAAATCAGTTCATCTCTATCTCCCTTTCATAAAAAAAAATGCCCAACGTTCTCTGGACTGTCCCCTACCAAGCCTCTGGAAAAGTTGTAAGTTATAAGCTCTGCTTTTTCTTTTCTTTCAAGTTTCTCATCGCATCTAATCTCTTCGCTTGGAGTAGATTCGCGCCGTTGCCGCGATCACTGGTTATCCTCTGCAGCTCGCTCAATATGAACATTTCGTAGATAACAAGAAATCGGAATACCTTACGAAATTCCCTCATGGCAAGATACCTGCTTTGGAGGTGGACGACCGCTTCAAACTTTTTGAGGGCGTCCCCATCGCTCGTTATAGTGAGATCGATCTTTCGCTTATAATAGTTGGAGTAAAGCAATAATTTTGTCAGTTGCTGGTCGTGCTCCTGAGACTGGCCTCCTAGGCATTGGCGCAGAAAATGCTGCTTTGGTCGATCAATGGGTCCATCTCGCTGAACAGGAGATATCTGACTCGACTACTTTTATTATGGGCCTGGTCCGTGGCTATATCACCCCTTACAACAAACCGGTATGTACGAATTCAAATTTTTCAAATGTAATTCTAATCGTAATGTTTTTGTTTCTCGCTCCAGATCCACGATAGATTCTCCGAGCGCGAGCGCCGTGCCCTAAAAACCCTAAACGACCATCTCGCAACTCGCACGTTCTTCGTCGGCGAGCGCATCACCTTGGCCGACATCTACATCGCAGGTATCGTATCCCAAGCAGTCACAGTTTCCGTCGATGCCGTTCTCCGTCCAGAGCTTCCCCATCTAATCCGGCATCTCGAAACTGTTGCCAATCAGCCCAAGATCAAGGATATCTTCGGCCCCATCCAATACGTCGAGAAGGCCCTTCAATTCGTTCCTCCCCCAAAGGAGAAGAAGGA
>JABAJW010017941.1:0-50356 GCA_018855395.1 Arthromyces matolae
CAAGAGGATAAAATGCGACTGACATATGAGTGAAGTTTGAAGATATGTATGTCTTTGTTTATCATAATTCGGTTTTAATCCGCACCATGTCGAACAGTCTTCCACCAAAACCCGACTCATCTTCCAGTCGTTTTGACGACAGGGACAGGAGAACATCCCGTAACTACACTCATGCTACCGAAGATCGTCACCCACGACGGTGGCCAGCTGGTGGTGATTCGTTTCAAGGCGCTTACTACGACAGGAGGGAAGACCACTTTCCTCGCAGTCACTGGGATCGACCACGACCACGCGAATCAGATACACACTATTATAATTCAGAAAATGACAGAGACCGTCGTGGGCTTGACCGCGGTCCATATGGCTCAGATTATGACAGAGGTCGCCGAAGAGGCTTCGAAAGTGAAAGCTATGATAGAAGGACAACGCATTACGGCTATGATTCTAGGCATAGTGGACGTCAGGGTGAGCTGAGTCGTAGTGAAAGCCTGCTATTTTAACCTCACACAATACTAGACTATCCACCAAGACGGTCGCGTTCGAGGTCGAGGTCTCCTGCTAGGAGGGACAGGTTTTACCGAAGTCGCTCACGAACGCCTCCTCCACCGAAAAAAATAAAATTAGGCAACCATTCGCTGGACCATAGTCCCCGTCGCTCTTCCACACGCAGATACTCCCGCTCTCGAAGTCGAGGCCCTACACGACCTGCTCGGTCTAAATCTCCTTCAGGACCTCCTACATCTACCAAATTTGAAGAAGACGTGAAATCAAATGTAGTCCGTCAAAGCATGACAAATGGTGCTAAATCGGAAATCTCGTCAAAGTCTGCGCCTTTACCAGATTTGCTTATAATAAAACAAGAGGACGATGTAGATCACAAGAAACCAGCAGAGGATAGCTCGAAACCTCGGACAATGACTCAGCCTGTTACACATGAAAGCCTTCCACCAGATGATCAGCCTAGTCCAGCACAACATTCCTTTGGCCAGGGCCCCGTTCTCAATAGTGTCGATGAATCCATGCAGGACGTCTCCAGTACTGTAACGATGAAGCCCTCACCCCATCTGATCCTCTCTACACATTCTCAAGCAATTGCACCTCCAACTCAACCTCGACTAAAGTCACCTTCACCAAGGCTACATGCCCCACATCCACGGCGTGGATCTCGTTCGCCGCCAAGAGGGCCACGAAAGCATCTCGGTGCGCACACTAAAGGTCATGTAACTCCTACTGGGCCTGCTTCCTCTCTCCCACCTGGCCCTCATGGGCAGCGGCGAACTTTTACTCCTTCCAATGCGTTCTCTCACTCTCTACCTCCAGAGGCAACTTCTCAGTCACAAAGTCCGGTGACTCTTTCCACCGTAGAGAATGCTTCGAACCCAGCGCTGGAACTCGCAAAAGTACCACTACCCACCATCCCTATCAAAAGTTTACCTCTTAGCCTGACTGATGATCTGGACAAGATGGTGAGCGCTCACTTGATTGCGCAAATATCTCATTGATCAACTATGAGTTAGGTTCGTCATTTGCATGTACACCGAACACATCTCGTGTCTGAATACATGACCATCTCAAAGGAGATGCGCCGAACGCTGCATGAAATGGAGATGACGACCATTGACCTGCGGGCCGCTGAGCTTCGTCGAAAAGTTGCAGATGCTCAACACGAACAAGCGCGCAGTGGACTTCTCGGTATGGATTGTGTTGTGGACTATACATAGATAAAACTCTGATAAAACTTGACTTGTTGTCAAATGTACTGTTACATTTGCCTGTACCTGTGCATGTCCTGAGCAACACGTATGTCAAATGAATACATCAGGTACACTTCTGTCAGATAATATGTCTTGGCATCAATAAAAACAATGACGGGGCCTTGCAAAAACTTGAAGAAAAGATGGAAGAATTGTTGCAAAGAATGGACTGAACATCCATGGAGACAACGCTGAACTTCTTTCACGGATTAGTTTCGTTCATCTTCGTATACTCCTCCGTGCATCTGGCGTGGACTTGCTCTTTGTGTTCTATTTCAAGAACCTTGACCCGTTCCTAATTGACAGATCGATCAGGAAATTTCTTTTAAGACTCCGTGTGTACGGCGTGCCCCCTGTTAGATGATAACTTCAACTGCCTGTGCAGTCGGCGTTGAACTATTTCCATCACCCCTCCTACAATGCCCTCCTCAACCCGCCTCGCTCTGGGAATAATATTCTGTGGTCTACTCTATCTATTGTTGTCTCCTACATCCTGGAACCAGGCCCCAAAACCTGTCCAGAATCTACAACATGGAGAGATTGAGAACACAACGACACCAAACGAAAACTGGTGTCAACCAAACGAGTGCGCTTCAGGGCGTTGGGTCCCAAGGCAGCCTCCATTCACGTCGCTGGAACAGTTTCAAGAGGCGTATGCTAACCGACTAGACGTCTTGTGGAAAGGATGTAGTGCCATCCCCAATGGTCCTAAACTAGTGTCCACGAAGGGCTCCGTGGACGAAGTGCGTTTGATGCAAGTCATGAACTGGACATGGACACCATATGTCGGGGAAATTAAAAAATGGGACGCTGACGAGTTCATGATTCGATTACTCAAAAGCCCTGGTGGTCTGTTCCTGATTGGTGGTGAGCGCAAGTTCGAAGGCCCTTCATCTTGAAGTTTGCAACTGATATCTACCAGACTCGATAACTCAACAACATTTCCACGCCCTGGGATACCTGCTGAATCAAGGAAACCTGGATTTTGATCGTAACCCGTCTTACCTGGCCATGCACGACCACAAGAACGTGCGCCAGTTGCTCCTCAAACCACAAGATCCCCTCACGCGCAGACTTCTTGAACGGGCTGGTGTACCTGAGTCTCGACTCAAAAGACCAGTCGTAACGATGCTTGAGGAGCACATGTTGATCGGACAACGCGATATCCGAGCCATCACCGAGAAATTAGGAGCCTCGAAGGACTATTACTGGTATCACAATTTCCAACGCGTTCCTGGTTGGGAGAAATATGTGGCGGACGCTTGTGAGCCCCGACCAGAAGAAGAAGGCACGGTCACAGAGGATTCCATCCTCCTTATGAATGCTGGTGCTCATGTGAGTGTTCGCTCTGGGAAAACTGTCGGGTATATCTGTTTAACAAAATTTTCAGTGGTCTCGACATGAGTTGGCAATGCTTCCACCAAGAGCATCAGATAAAGAGGAACAAGCCAGAGTAAAGGAGACGTACAAACAAATGGTACGAAATCCGCTCGTGTTCTCAGTCTGTTTCTTACACACGCCATAGATGAAACTCATTATCGGCAGAATATCGCCAATCGATAGATTGTCAGTATTTTACCGCACGACATCACCTGGTCACCCTGTTTGCGAAAAGAGCTCGGACCCATACAGTAATGATTTAGTCGCTCGAGAGGCTGAAAAGGACATTACGCCGCGACTGAAAGCACAGGTTGAAGGCGAGGTAAAGCAACAACGAGCGCGTTGGGATTGGGACTTATTTGAAGTGCACAATGGTCTCTGGCGAAGAGCGATTGCGGGCTTGATGCGTGATCGCGCATGGCGAAGGTCAAGAACAGGATTGACGACGGGAGCAAAATGGTATCTTTTAGACGTATGGGATTTGACACTTCAGCGCCCAGATGCACATTCCGAACCAGGCATTGATTGCTTGCATTGTGAGTCCTTGTTGACATTTTTCTTTTTCGAGGACAAAAAGCTGACAGGGCTCAAATGTCTAGGGTGCCTGCCATCTGTCATGAATGAATGGACGCTACACCTATATCACAATATCTTCCTGCGGTCAATAAACGATGACTGAAGAAACTAGACACTCTTCGTCAGTTATCAGGATGTATTATATATACAATACTTACCATAACCATAGACATTCACGCAATAACCATGACCATTGATGACACTCAGTTCAATGAGACTCAGAGGTTCGTCCAGGCACAAGATGAGTCTCAGCCTGACCAAAACAGCCAAGTCGAGAAAGATACTCAGAACTTCGGTGCACAAATGCGTGCGGGACGAACTTTACTATGTACCAAAAAGCAAGATAGATTGTTGATTGGGGCTCTTATCTGGGCAATGGTTTACAAACCATGTGCGTCTGTTTAGGATCTATGGGAAGTGAGCAGAAGAAGCCTAGCTCCTAATTCCGAGGGAGTCAATGAGACTTGGAGTGCGCAGCGGATGATTGAGCGGGAGTTCACGGACCTGCATCGTTTGGAACAATGCCTTGGAGTTCAACTGTAACTAGAACATGTATGAGTTTCAGTGGAAATGGCACGTAGAAATGCCTGTAAAATCGCACCGTAATGCAATCAGGTTTCCCTGGATTGAGCCCCTTGCGACAAATCTGCGATACCTGACTGTCTCTTTGACTGTCAAAAGTGTAATCTGCAGCTGGGTCGTGCTTGTTTAAAATCATTAAATGGCGGGCGGTCTTGAAGACATGGCAGGAGAATGACTTACAGCGATGAACTTTTCAAGGACTTCCCTAGCTACTACTTGGGAAGACATGGAGAGTGTAATATTTTAAATGATGATGTCATCATATATACAAAAAATAAAAATAATCACTCTCTCTTCTTAGTTTCCGCGTTTCGCCAGTAGACCTCCCTTCATATTCGGGTCACTAAAATTTGTTGTCAGTTTACCATTAAGGCTTGCGGTCCCCTGCTTACATGGTCAATCCGACCATCGCCTCTCCTAAATCTTCGGATACCTCTGACAATATTTTGGGGTTGTTGTAATGAGTAACCTGGGGATGAAAAAGTGAGTATAAGGGGAATTTCATCGAGCACGAAATTATCTACCGCTTGCACAATCGCGCGTGCCCGTTTAGCGGGATCCCCCGACTGCAAAAAAGTTTCAGCTCAAGTTGGCGAAGAAGCCTAGATCAACCTGACGTGGAAGATGCCAGACCCAACGAATACTGTTGACCCATTCAGTAATTCATCTTCCAAAGAAATAACATGGAGAAAAGATACCTCCATCACAGCCAAGCTGCATCATCATGGCAGCATCAGCTAAATCATGTTAGAGCGCTAGGGGTCTTTGATCTACAGAGCAACAACACACCAGGGGTAGCAATGCCTCCTGCAGCAAAGTTGACGACCGGAAGACGCTTCAGCCTTGCAGTCTCCTTCAGTAGATGGAAGGGTGCTCGTATTTCCTTGGCGAATAGATACAACTCCTCCTCATTCATGACGCTTGCACGTCTGATCTGGCTTTGAACCGCACGCGAGTGACGAACAGCCTCAACGACATTACCCGTGCCCGCTTCACCCTTTGTGCGGATAAACGCAGCACCTTCGGAAATACGGCGAAGTGCCTCTCCAAGATCCCTAGCTCCACAAACAAAAGGGACCTTGAAGGAGTGCTTATTGATATGGTAATCGTCATCCGCAGGAGTTAACACCTCTGATTCATCAATGTAATCGACACCGATAGCTTGCAGGATCTGAAATCAACACAATATCACATCAATCATACGCGCTTACAGGGAAAGACATCTCAGGTCTACCTGTGCTTCAACAAAATGGCCGATCCGAACTTTGGCCATAACTGGAATTGTGACAGCGTTGACAATCTCCTTGATCATTTTTGGGTCGCTCTAAAACATCGTTAGGCATTCACATGGCTTGATCATGATGAGAAATGCGGGCACCATACGCGCAACGCCGCCTAGAATCAGGTGATCAATACAAATGCACAGGAGTTGGGGTTTGAGAGTAAGACACACCTTCCACTCGGATGTCGGCAGGGACACGCTCAAGCGCCATGACCGCACATGCACCAGCTTCCTCGGCGATGCGCGCCTAGCAGTGATAACAAGGTTTAGTATCAGAGTGTGGAAGCTTGGATACATAGGATACAGACCTGCTCAGCGTTGATGACATCCATGATGACTCCGCCCTAAGTAGATGATCATGAGAAGTGATTGATGACAGCGATGGAGCGATGCATCGAGACCTTCAACATCTGTGCAAGACCTGATTTAACCTAAGTGAGAATGAACATGGATCAGGGGCACATCGCGTTAAGTGTGATTAATGTTGTTCACTCCGAAAGTTCCCAGACTGTTTCCACCTTCCCTCTGGGCTGATCGAGCTGGTGCGATAGAGGGCGTGGCAGACGCGCCAGCGCCCTGAGGAACTTCTTGAATGGATGGAGTGGCTATGACTGGAGTAGACATGGAACAGAGAATTAGAAAAAAAAATTGGATGGAGGTTCGTTTATATGAGTCGCGGCGACAAGGAACGGCGTTCCGAACTCCTAACCCTAACCTTGGTTTTGAAACGCGAAACGTCTGGTAACGCCAGCTCTTCCTGCTCATAGTCCTGCTCTGCGTTGCTCTGAGACACGAATCGCGGACGGAGAGGGTGCAATAGATGTCTGAAGAAAGAAAAAAAAAAAGAGCAGAATCTTGTCCTTGAGCTAAAGTTTGGGGTGTCAAAATGATGATGTTGGTGGTTCTAGCATCCTGAAAAACGACAGTGAATGTGTAGGTGTGACATGTAGAGTGAAGGGAAGCGAGTCGCAACGCAAATGTATGGATTGATGCATGGTAGAGAAGAGACTAAGCTTTTCATGGTGCTGGACATTCCGCGAGAAGAGTGGTTGGTGTGAGTACGTGTGAATAGGAGATGAGTACCATAGGACGGGTAACAAAGCAAGTACACGGATTAAAATCCCTTTTCCTGCAGAAACTGTGTCACTTCATTCCTCCAACGACCGCCTGTTATGAAGATGTGCTTGGTAGGTTGAACTTTGACCTGGATGCGAGATGCCTCGGGTGAGTCTTTTGGAAACAGGTTTCGTTGAATGTCAGACGCTAGGGCCTAGAGAGGAGTGAGAAAGAGGAGAAAAAGCGGAAAGAAAGATGGACAGACGTCAGGATTGCCGTCAATTTGTCGAACGACGACGACGTATCGAGTACCACCGTTTCGAATGTCTGAATATACTGGTAGATTACCGCGTGAATTTCGATTTACAAAGTACGGGTATCTGAGGGTTGACGTTGCAGGGGCAGCGTTGGTGGATAATAGACGACGGAGCATTAAGAGACAAGTTTGATCGAAAATAAATAATGTGGCGCGGTTGTTAGAAACGATGATCAAGAATGATGTCTTCTTTGAATGATAGACCCATTTGAATAACTTTTTTTATATCCAGTACATATATAAATTCCGGTGTTCCTTGGTAGTCGTATTAGCAGTCAAAAAGTTCCACTCATGCTTCCCATACTTGCCCCTCGACCCTTACCATACCATTCTCCAAGTTTTCTTCAATTCGACCTACCTGATATTGACCAAGATCTCTCTCATCCTCCATATACAACTCGTCGTTCCTCAAAGCGAAGTCGTCAGTTGAAAGACGTCGACGATGACGATCTCATCGAACAGCCTCTCCAAAAGAAACGTCAGCCATCCCGACCTGCTGAGCTTATCCTCAAGAAACGCAATAGAATGTTCACCCACACCTAGAATGTCTATCACTCAGTCAGTCAACTTCTGACCCATCATCTCAGCCCCTTTTCTCAATTCTCCTTACTCAGTGCCACTCCGCCCCCGAGCAAAGCCCATGTCTCGCTACCAACTGACGCTGGGTCGGCCAAACAACCCCACTTCATACACCAAATCATTTGTTCCTTGACCTCAGACCTGTGTTACGAAAGTACACATCATCTCTACATGTGGCTTTACTTCAGGGGCAATCATTCCATCACCAATCTCCAAATCACAAGAAGTACATGCTTCTGCAAACGCTCTCATTCACTGGCCGAAATGCGTCCTGCCACACTTTCATATCCAAAGCCCTTGGTCCAGTCGAGCTCGTACCATTACTGGCGGAATCGTCGGCGAATCTCAGATCGGAGCTTGGGTTGAAGTGGACGTCTCCACGGGAGCACACCAACTGCGCACACAATGAGCCGGGTCAGCCGCGGGTGGTTGTCACATGTATTGCATCGCTAAGTATCAGGGGAAAGAAAGAAACTTACATCGGCATCTGCGGTGAAATCATGATTCGTCATCGTTATTGATGACAGAGAGCCAGGGCAACGTACAGTAAACAGGTGCTGGGATGGAGACCGAGCGTGTGGCTTTGGCGTAGACGTGACACAACGCAAACGCAAGCTGTTGAAGCCTTGGGAACATTGTTGGTCAAAGAACGTCACGGTGACGGAGATCGTGATCATAAATCGTCGTATTGTCAGGACTTACTTAACTAGATCATTATTGAAAATCTCATCCTTTAACACACTATAATGGCTAGATCGTGAAGCTGTACGAATCCACTAGATTAGTTACGGTTGCCTTTAAAAACAAGATCATGTATACGTACTTCCTTTCACAGCAGCATGGCTCTGCAGATAGAAATCAAGTGTTACAGGATGTTTGATTCCTTCATCAGCCACAAAGCCCGCGCGACAGTTACCCGTACGATCTCGTGTGCTGCGCAAGGAAAATCAATCACGGCTCGGAAAAGTCAAGGTTTACCCTATATAGATATTATGTACCTATCATCTAGCGGGAAAAAGATTGCGTGGTGCCTATTCAAGCATATCAGTGATAATTGTTTACACACTGAGGGTACATAGCCTTCATGAAAGCTCACTTTTTGCCTACAACAATGAAGGTGAACTTTGGCTTTGAATCGCGAGCTCTCTTCTCCAACCAGATCTCGTCTATGGCACCTGGGGAAATTGAGTATCGCAAGTTCAGGCACCGAATTGTGACACTCACTCTTCATCGCTCCCAGCTCCTTTTCCAGAACAGGATCAAATTCGCCCTCAGAAACTCCATCTCTGAAAAATATAATGCGACTTGGGGGGGCCCTGTTTTTTGACGCAAACTCCATGACTGCACGCTTGAACATGGCTTGAAGGTTCTGGATTGTCTCGACGCGTGGCTCCTGCAGGTCAGTAAACGCGACGTATCGGCTTGCATACTGGTCGTACGACCAGACCAAGCTAGCAACTGATGGTTTTTGAATGCCTGGTCCGGGATGGCTTACATCCGCGCCTGAGGACTGTCTTAGGTCCAGGAGCTTGGGAATATCTGAATCACTAACCCATGATCATAAATGGCTGTTTTCTCAGCTCATCAATAACTTGGCTTTGTGTCAGCGAATTGTAGCCTCCAAGCCTCGCATTGAGCCTACGTTCAACGTTGATTAGCATCGAGAAGTAACAATAGAAAACGTGAGTACTTGAGAGCGACGTTACCCCAGTATTGATCATTTGCCCTCTTCACCTTCTCCTCGCACAGGCACTGTGTGAGGACACCTAATAAAATCAACCATAGGCTCATGACTACGCAATGACAGAGGTTACCTTCACAGACGTCGCCCCAATGTTTTACCTGTGTTCGGAGAATAGGCGCTCTGGCAGGCAAGATGGCTATTACAATCAGCTTTTTCTTGTCGCGACCATTTTCTGCAGCCTTGTTAACAATCCTTTGAAGCTCCTATATGAAAATTGACAGTCTGAGAATGTCACACGTGAAAATCTGATCTGTGTGGGTACCTGCTCGACCATATGTCCTCTTCCTTGGATAATATCAATCGGCTGGCTTGTGGCTAACAATATTTCAGTGACTACATATTCTAGAGAGCGAGACTACAGCGCACTCATTCCTGCCCTGAGTCAGTATCTGTGACGTCAGATGCATAGGAAGGCCTACCAAGAACTCGACATCCATCAGCCAAGGTTTTCATACATTGCTCCACTTGATTTTGCCTTAGAGATGGACAAAAGTTCACCACGCCCCAGCACTCCAAAGCCATGGGCGTCTGCAGTTTGAGCCCTCGCAGATTCCACGCGCCGTCCCGGGGTTTCTGTGGCACTCATTCAATATACATCACTGGTAATCAAGGAAACGACGTGCGATATCCTTATTTTCGCCATACCATAAAGTTGGAACTTCAAGGATCTTGCCAGGGATACAAAGTGGCTTTGTCTCAACGATCATTCCTGCCTCGACCATGAATTCTGACTGAGCATATTCTTGAAGCTATGGTAAAACCCATCGAGTTCAAGGGTTCATAGTTAGGAAGACTTGAATTATTTACGTACAGGTGACTCGACCCCCCGCCCCCCCATGGTGATCTGTTTCAAGCGGTTGTCAGGCTTGACAGTTGCAAAGTCCACCATAGCCTTGGTCAAATGGTCTGGGATTTTCTTCTTGTAAAGTTGGCCAGGCAGCACATAACAAAACTCTGCGGGCACGACAATCGGAGACTCCGCCTTTTTTGGGGGTGATAACAATGCACCTATGATTTTTGGAAATTGAACAGGAAGATTATACACCATTTTGAAGTAATCCTGAATCCCATGAAAAGGGCAAAAAGACGAACAGCGATGTGGACACGTACCCCGACTGTCATTTCGTTGCCGTCCTTTGTAAACACGAACATTCCAGCACAGGGCACGAGCCCGTGTATAATTTTGAGACGTTTCCCAGCTGTCTTTGTGTTTATTTGTAATTTGTTGAGGTGTTTGTTGAGAGCACGGAATTCGGGGGATCGCTCCTCAAGGTTTAGGACCTTGGCATCCTTCTTTCCCAGAAAGTTCAGACATACGTCCACAAGGTTTCCGTGGGTGTATCTTGGAATGATCGTAAAGACCCGACATCACACGATAAAGCACGACTTACACTGCAGAAACAGATGTATCAATGTTTACTAGCATCCGTCCTACACTGGGGCGCACAGATCTGATATAGGGCGGATTAACGTAGATGATCGCAGTTGAAAACCGTATTCTTACTGGAAGAATCCGTGCCATAATTCCAATCCTGAGCCGATAGCCACTGAACCTTGGGGCGTAAAATATGCCCTGCCGTTGTTGGTATATTTCCTACAATCATCAGATATATCTTCCGTTCTTCGCGCAAGAAGAAACATACTGATTCGACGCTTGTCGTATAAGTAGTTGCAAGAGATTAGTCGCAGTCGAAGTCTGCGTGTCTGCTTGACGTCCTGTAACCAGGCGTCGCATGTCCCTGTATATGCAGTGTTAACTTTAAATCCGCTTGTGTACATGATGGCTAAAGTTGATCAGACTCACGCAGTTCTAACTGGATCTCCGATAGTTTTGGTAAGTTTTACTTGGTAGATTCCGCGTGTTCGTGGTACAGCGGAGTTCGGCGAATCGGTCAACAAGGAAACAGAGAACTAGGGTGCAATGAGTTGCAAGACCAACAGTGGAGAACTGAATGACATACGCTTTCTGTCCCCGCATCTTTCAAATTCAGAGGATGAGACGAATATAAAAGGGCATTCCCGTCGTAGACCGCACGAGGAGAAAAAATCTCTGCGGCGACGACAGTCTGTAATTTATGAACAATCTCCTGGCGTTTTCGAGGGATTTTGACAACTGGAATTATATCTGTAGACCTTTTAAATTTCAAGAGGAGTAGAGCTTTGATTTACTGACCAACTGTGAAAAAGGCATTTCTGTTTTGTTGTTGCCCTTCCGTTATGATTGAAACTTACCATCATATTGTGTGTAATCCTTTATAGGCAACCTGGAAAGATACATCAGAAGCTAGCTTTAGGACTCACAAGCTAAGCTCACTTCGTGATTTCGAAGAAATTGCTGACGACTCTGACAGAGCGGTGTTGTGGTTGAGGGCGATGCTGCATCAGTCGATATGTTGAGGAATGAACAACCAGACTGCCGTTACTTATATATGTCGAAATTTCGAAGAAAGAAAAGGGGGAGCTTCTTTGTTACTTCATAGAAGCTAATTGTATAAAGATCAAGACGTTCAGAACCGATATCCAAATTGAAAAAGCAGCTTGCAACCCTACACGTGTTTACCATCAGAACTTTTGGAGAGAATTCTGGAATCGATTCACCTCACCTCACGTCGTTCGTGCATTTGAGGGTGACAAACATAAGCACACGATGAGAAAAGGATAGAAAAATGCTATATTTCACGACATATTCCTGCTGTCTTTCCTACGGGTGCCCGACTGCAGAAAAGGCTATAAAGAAATTATGGACAGTAGAAAGAAAAAGGTGTCTAGCAAGAAGCAGAAAGTGAATGTACGAAGACCATACATGCAAAGAGTGAGCAACCGATCAAAATGCCATTGGCTGGGCGGCGTATCACGAGAGGTCGGATGGACGTAACAAGTGGCCGCAATACGGTTCAGCAGCATCCACTTGACTGCTGTGATTGCACAGTCTGGCCAGGGGTAATTGTCGAAGATTTCGAGGGACCAGAAGTCGAAGTGGTGGACCCCATTCTACAGCAGGGTCGAGTCAAAGCCCGGCAACAACATTTTGCATTACGTACCTGTCCTTGATCTGCTTAGCCATGGTCAGGAAAGCCTGCTCAACATTGGTCGCGTTCTTCGCAGAGGTCTCCAAGAAGGGGATGCCAAGCTGGTCCGCGAATTCCTAAGAACATATTTAAAATGAGAGGAACATGTCAACAGTGAGCAGGCAATACCTTGGCGACACTGTACTCTACAACCTTCTTCCCTGTCAAGTCTGATTTGTTGCCCACAAGTAATTTGTTGACACCCTCAGACGCGTAACGGTCGATCTCCTGCAACCATTGTTTGACATTGGTAAAGGTCTCTGCTCATGTCATCAGGACGATAGAGTAGAGCAAAATTAGAAATGGCGGACCGTTGTCAGTCACATCATAGACCACGATGATTCCATGAGCGCCTCGGTAATACGATGAGGTGATCGTTCTGAAACGCTCTTGTCCTGAATAGAATGTCAGGATGCTTCAATAGTTGGGTAGTAGCGATAAGCTTACCAGCGGTATCCCACTATTAAAAACATAACACAAGGTGAGTATCGTAGTTCAGGATAAACGAAAGCTCCGTATAATATCCAACAACTTCTCCAACCAGCGAGCGCCAAAAAGGCAATAATAGTCAAGGGGAGGAACACTCACAATCTGAAGTTTCACTGTTTTGCCTTCAAGTTCTATTGTGCGAATCTTGAAGTCGACACCAATGGTAGAGATATAGCTCTCGGTGTAAGTATCGTCGGCAAACCGCAGAAGCAGACAAGACTAGAAACGGAATGTGGTTACTTTGAAAGTATGCCACATGGCTAAGAAACACACCTTCCCGACACCAGAGTCACCGATGAGGAGGAGCTTGAAGAGGTAGTCGTACTCGCTGGTGTGCATTATGTAGAGGACGCAGAAAGTGGGACGACGTGGAGAGCAAAGCGGTTTGGGAGAGAGAGGGCTGCGTCAACAAAGGCAGTGGTAACAAACAGGTGGCCCCCACGGAGAGTTCCGGCCGTTCGGTGATTGTACCTTCCTTATTTGATTTCATGCTCAACTTTGAACTGGGTTTCGTCAAGTCTGAGCAGACTTAACAGTCCTCGACGCCACATAAGACCAATTTACATTCGAGTTAAAGCCACAAAATAAATAAAACACACAATTTTCAAAGTTCTTTGTTGAGCGAAACGGAATTGTGTCATAACAGAGTACATCTAGTCATGAGTGCCTTGCTGGACATAGACAGGCTGATAAGTGTGATCATAGGCTTGAGCTGGTTGGAAGGATCCGTATGATCAAGGGTGAGTTCAAGTAATCTGAAGGACGCCCCACGTACCTTGAAGTTACAGGACTTGACCATTCGCAGGTGCTACTAGTACAAATCCATATCTGCTTCCTGGAGTATGGCATCAATGGAACCCAGAAGAGCTCAAACCAGGTTGAGCTCTTCGCAGCAATTACAGACTCTGAGGGGTTGGTGTCATCTCAAGTCCTTACAACCAGACTCATATATACCATTATTGCATCGTGGACAAAAGTGCGCAACTTGTTGACCATCAGACTTGATTCTTGTTTGGCGTCCAGCTTGAGTGTAATTGATATCGTGGATAGACAGGGCATGCGCAACTGTGGAGACGTACAGATAATTGGAATACCAACTACCCCTCTTGAGTCAGGGAGCAGATTTTGATGGCTGTGGCTACTTACAAAAGAGTGAAGATTTATGATCATGAGCCTTGGATGTATATCGAATCTTGTGAAAGAGAAATTCTGTCAGAGTTCGTGGTAAGTCAGTACTTTATGATCATGAGCCTTGGATGTATATCGAATCTTGTGAAAGAGAAATTCTGTCAGAGTTCGTGGTAAGTCAGTACTTATAGGGCAGAGTATACCAGTTGCATCAGAGGTGTGATCTGATGATGTAAAGAACTGTTGCCATCTTATCTGAGCTTACATACAACTTTCACTCCATTGATATGATATGCATCTCCAAATCTTCAACCTGCCTAAAAAAAATATACGGAGACTGGTCTTTTGACTGTGGCTCTATATTTTTTGAAAAAGTATCTTCAAGTTGTCCCCCCCCTAAAATTTTCTGTGGAATCCGAAAACTCAATGACACAGGTGAGGTCACTGTGGTGTCTTCCTTTAGGCATCGTGCGATATGCTTGAATTAAAGATTTCCCCGTTTATTTGTTGCGAGTTCGTTGCCACTGGCGGCCTTCTAGCTTGGTTCAAGTACTGGCGGCCGCCCGAAATATTTAAGTATTAACGTCATCCTTCAGGCGTCCGTTCACCCTGTCATCACTCCTATAAATTTGAAATGTACGCCATCTCCTTGAGCTCATGGCCGTCTATTTCTGGCCCCTTGATTTAAAGAAAGGAAAATATTTACTGCAAGAAAGAACTGATGTCTCACCCGCCATATCCTGATGGGAGAAGCAGGCAAAAAAGTGGACTGCCGCTCTTAATCTCACAATCTCACGAACACGCGTAAAGCATGCTGCCACTACGTGGCTTACTTATCCTGGGCTTTTCTCTCTCTTTTTTTGAGGCTGAAAAGTCTGCGTAATCCGGACCAAGGTTGTTCAGGGCTGAGGGAATCTCAATTTTCCCAATCGGTTATCCGGTTATTAACGGTAATTCCTTCAAGGTGACTAGTAACTACAACTTCACAAGATCTCAATACCTGGTTAAGATTCTGAACCTGCTTCACCGTCATCCCCTACTGTTCGATATCGACCACATCAACACACGCAGCCAGTTGTCACTGCTTCTTTCTCCCCGTAAAACAAAAATGATGATTGGACCAGTGCATCAACCTTCCATAACGAATCCATGGAGATGGAAGACCGCCGCTTGGGGCCAGATGAAACGACCAAACTCCCTACTTCAGAAATTTGCCGCATGGACACTATGTACACGCATGTGTACCCAGCTGACCCGAATGATAATTCTATAGATCCCCTTGGTACGCCACAGATGTACAATCTATCCTTCATCAAAAAGATCTCAGATTCTGGAACACATGCATTTCATGATCAAACCCATTCATTCGGATGGGATCGGACGGGCAGATTCAGAGGCCAAATTAATATTGGTCAACGCATGTAAGATAGGACTACTGATTATAAGGTATTCCACGCACTTATGTAGTAAGTATTATACACATGACGAAAAATCGAAAGAGGCATGCCAGTAACGGTAAAAGGAATGTTGAAAATGGCAACATTTCCTGGATAGCAGGATTACAAATGATAAGGATATTAGTGGTAGTAACTATTGTTGCAGTCATCACCAAACTGAGGACAAGTTTGTCCTTCGCCACCTTGTTGCACTATGGAAGAATGTGCTCCGGGAAAAACCCCAACAACGGGTTCGATATACGTTGAAGAGGATGTACTGTGTATTGAATGCGCGCTTGAAGGAGGATCACGGTGATGATAATGGGGATTGAGGGTCTGACCTTCGTTCATGCCGGGTCCAGTGGGTGCGTGGAAACTAAATTGGTCCATATCGGAGGGGACGTGATAGAACGGCTCGTGCATATCACCCTTATAGGGCATGCCTGGGCCCATAGTATTGAAAAGAGGCGAGCCTCTAGCACTGAGACTAACTCCAGTACCTGCACTTGTGGCCACTGAAGTCGCTGTCCCAGGGGGGGTATATGAAGGCCAACCACTACCGCCTTGGCCGTTAGTAGAGTATGCAGTGTTTGGCGCTGATTCAGGACGACGGGGAGATCGTAAGGGTGGCAAAAGGGGCCGATCGTGAGCGCCCATGCTCGGATAGCCGTGGGAGGTGTACGGTGGAACTTGAATCGGGGGCATAGGCTTTCTGTAGGTTGGGTCGGAATATCCCGCACGGTGACCGAAGCCATTGAGAGCGTAGCGGCCACCGTTGCGGCCGACCTTACGGTTATCCCAGATCATTCGAATTGTTTCCTCTCGTTCTTCACTTCGCGAAAAGCCCCATCGCATTTCAGACAGAGCCGTTAAGCAGAGGGCGACAGCTTCCTCAGCAGGTAACCGACTTCTACCACGATCATCATCGTCCATGTCAATGGTGTCGTTTTCGATGCTCGCAGACAAAAAACCAGCAAAGAAACAGCCGTCACGTATCAGCCCAGCGTCCCATTTGAAAAGACCGCGCTCGCCTTGCGTTAGGTGGAATTTCAGTATACGAAGGACAACAGGGAGTATATCAAGACATTTCCTCGTCGCAATGGCATGCAGATGATGAGGCGACAGATACGGCGACGACGACGAGACTGATGACGGACGAGGCGAATCACCCGAAAACATGGTTGATGAGTCGTTGCGTTTGGACATGCATTGTTTGAGGGACTCTCGAATGATATTATCTTTGAAACAAATCGAATTCTCAGCACCCAATTGAGAATGGTGGGGGTTTTAAATAAACTCACGGCATTCAAAGATGTAGATCTGGTAGAATAAGAAAGTTGAGCCAATATGTGCATATTGTTGGATCCAGCTGACTTACCTGCCAAGCACTGACAAACTGTTCAAGACTAGTGGAATTCTGGTCAGCGGGAGAATTTCTTCGCATGGCATCAAACTGCTTCCAGCAGAGATCAAGCTCCTCCCATATTTCACGCATGCCGTTAGCGTCAATAAGACCATGCTCTTCTGCCCGACGAGTGGCTTTTGGGCCAGTGAGCACGTAGTGGACCTTTCTGCAAATACCGCTGAGTTGCAGGGGCAACGAGAAAAGCTGGGACGTTCTGTAGAAGGCCTGAGCAGCCGAAGATTGGCTGTCCGATTGAGAGAGAAGACCATGACTGGACATTGGCCTGATTGAATCTGGCGGAGAGGGTGGCAGGTTCATGGCAGCGCTGTCACCATTGAAAGCGTAAGCAGGTAGCGTATTTTGAAAGGCTTCGTAATCGTCGTTATCCCTGCAATGGTTTGTTTTTGTTGAGGTTTGAAAATCGAGGTCTCAGGAAGATGGGCGCTTACAGGACGAGACGACCACCTCGCATGGCAGTCGAAAAGCCCTCCTGCATATGCGCATACCAAAAGATTCGAGCCCTGAGACCCGAGTCATCCGTCGTATCTGGGAAAGGGGTAATGGGCACCGACGGCCCAATCGATGAGCCTGAGAGGGTGCAAAGCGCCTGAGCTTGTGAAAGTGTGGCTTCATAGATGGCAAGCCGCTCGAGAGGGTGGGCCTCTGCGAACAGGCATCGTCAGTGCAATTGACAGACAGGACCGAGTGTATGCTGACCTTCGAGCAGTGGGATGATCAGCAACAACGCACGTACACCGTCCCACGAAGGCCGTCTCATTATGCCGTGGAAGTCAATTAATTCTAGCACTTCTCTTAGCATAGCCTCGGTTGCTTCCTTCCTTTCCTTCCTTGGCTTTACTGACGCCACCTCTTTGCCCTTCGAGTCGTGCGTGGCTCTTTTTGAGCTGGGATTGTGCGACGTTGAAGTAGGAGTATCCTGATCTGAACTGTCACGGATATCATCAGTAGAATCAGGGATTCCGCGTTCGTCAAGTCCAAAAGACGCTGCCCAAACAACAAGAATCATGGCAAGAAGACCGCCTTCGTGCCCAAGGGCCTGAATTCCCTTGGTATGAGCTATGTAACGAGCCGAGAATTCCACTGGATCTAGCACAGGACCTGTGGACAAATAATCAATTGGAAGTAAAGGATTTAAAAATTAAAATCAAATAATTACGCTGAACCGAAAACCAAGTCCAAAACGGGCTCACAAAGAATTCTGGCGATAGTTGAGGAATAATACTTGGGAGCCTGGCAGCAGGGGGACTGGCTGATGAGCCGTCAGAGTTGACGACTTTGCCATAGATTGCTCTGTTATAATAGTGAGCTCAAAAAGGAAAGATACAGGGGGGTCATAAACAAGGCATACTCGACCTGTTGGAGACGACGACCGCGTCTCAATAGTTTGACGGCTTTTACGTCGGCAAATTCATCTCTGGAGAGAAGGGTTTGAGGAAGACGAACCAAAAAGAAAAGAAATAAAAGAGACTAACACGCATTTTAGACCGCGTTCTTTACAGTTTGAACATGAAGGGTGTGGGCCGACTGTTGTAAAAGGCAAGTCCTTGAGATCACAACGTACTCTGAAGAATAATTGAATGAATTGATACGGTAGAGGACGAGAATAAGTAACCTTCTCATACGACAAGCGCCGCATGCAGAGAACTGTTGACGCGAAGACTTTGGTTGACCAGAAGGACGACGAGAATACGGGGTAGTAGTAGTACTAGGCTTTGAAGACGAGGGATTCGCTGATGAGGGTGCTCTTGGGGACATGGTTGACGATGAAGGAGAGGGATTAGGGAGAGAGTTGATTTAAGAAGTAAGAAAGGCTGGCGACTAGAACGGATCTAGCAAGGAGTGGAGATCTTTACATAGTGCTATAGGATTTAGTTTAGCGCAAATATCAATTAATCGCGTGTTTGGCTTTCTTTTTGTCGAGGACATGTTCCCATCAAAATAATTAATGGCCGATCGGGCGAGTAATATATCCCAAAATGGAAATACCCGAGAACCCGTGACTTGTGACCATTCTTTGACGTCACACTCCAATTTAATCAATTTTATCTAACAACAAATTTTTTCAACGTCCCATCAACTACGCCACAACACACGATCACGATCAAAAAAAGCCTGCCTTCTTCAGTGCCCGCCTCAACTCCCCAACTGTCCGTTGCTCAACATTCATTTTCCGGTCCCATGCCATTCTCTCCACATCTTCCCCATATTTATCTACAAGTCGTTGAAGATATCCAACTTCTCCGCTTGAAGCATGTCGTGGTCCATTCCCGCTCCTTTGTGCAACTTGAAGCGTCCTGCCATTTTGTTGGACCCCAGTTGAGATTCGCTCTAATGCTAGAATAGAAAAATACACATGCGTCAGGAGCTTATCATCCAGATGAACAGAAGCATATGTGTGATGAGATGAAACCAAGAAGCAGAAGAAGCTCATATCCATCTCCCGCCCCAACCGTGCGAATTCCGCCCATTCTCAAATTCACCAAAGTAGGTTGGGAAGCAAAATAAGTAAGTAGAATGATGTCTGTCGTTCTCCTCTCCCTTCAGGGTCGATCACGACCTCGATGTCGACAAAGAAAAAAAAAATCTTCGTCAACCAATGGCTCGCCAACTATGTGCCATATGGTATGGATGTGATGTGACCGACTCGGCCTTCGTGTATGTGGAGGCCAGGTGGATGCCCAAAAAACCGCCGTACGCCGTAACCATGTCGTCTCTTTTGACATGAGCAACAAATTCGTCCTGCCCCATAAGGCGATCCCCAAACATAGGGGAGGGAAAATATCACACCAGAGAAGAACAACTTTTGACTCACCTTGCGCAACATTTATGTCTCCGCTGGACAGCTTGATTTTTGCCCCGCCTCCCAGATCGGTTACCCAATGTCCCAAAACAGTCCCATCTACCTCGGGCTCAGGCAGGGCCTCGTCCTGTCGTTTCTCAGTCTGAGTCTCATTGTCTTCCTCAGGAAGCTCGATTCGTAGAACATTCCCGGCGTCGTCGCGTATAATTCTGCCAAAGCCATTCCGAATCGGTTTTACAGGTTCCTCAAGCTGCGAGGTCGATGCGATCTGGCTCTCTTCACTGTGTTGTGATCGGTATGCGTTTTCTAAGGGTTCTGATCCACCAGGGGCTGTAGGGTTCAGGTCATGCACTAATCCAAGTGCCACATAACTATATTCAGGATGTTGGAATGGCAGATAAAAACGAAGGGTGAACTGAGAGAGAGCGCACTTTTGACGGACTGTCTTTGTCTTATCCCAAGAATCCTGAAGAATTTGAGGTCCACGGATAGCTGCAAAGTAATTAACGATGGTTCCAAGCTCCTTCACCATAGTGAACGTACGAGGCATCTTTTTCAAACTGCGCTTTGCATTTTTAGAGTGTGATATGGGTTTGTAGGAGGAAGAGCGTGCTTTGCGTCGTTGACGAGGATTCGCCATATGAAGTGGATTGATGATTCGCAAAGATGGAGCTTGGCTATAACTCACTTGTCAGTAGATTTTGTACTTTGATGATCGGTGTTTTGATCGCTGTTCTGATGCAGAAAATTCTGCGGCGTTCTCCGACGCAATCAACGTTAGCAATTCCGCTGTTCTCCGTACTGAACAACCACTCTTTTATAATCTCCATGGCTCGCCTCGCATTTCAAGCGCGATCCCCGATTAATGCAGGACTATCTGTGCGTTCAGAATTCAACTTTGCGTTCTCTTATTTATCTCTTCCTCAGGCAACAAAACTTTGGGCACCCTCGTTAGGGATCTGGGGATTTGGAGCGGGAACTGCTGCCCTTTTTGTGTGTTTCACGTCCTTTCAATGTCCTAATCTTTTTGACCTTGATGTAGGTGTTGTCGGTGACTCCACTCGTGAAGCGAGAATTCCTAGTCAAAGTTCCTGTGGTACGTCCCACCAAATTCTACTCACCGTTCCAAAACTCACAATATTTTTAGTTGGGCGGCTACTTTGAGGACAAGACACCAGCCTCGGACAAGCCTTTCTGATTTCACATGTATTCCCAAGGATTAGAATGTCAACATAGAAAATGCCGATCTTCATTCGCTTTCACTACTCCTTAGCTTGAAAGTTTACGGACCAGCTGATACTCCTGTCTACTTTACAGCTTGCTCAGTGTTGTTGGATCCGCACATGTCAAATCAAAACCAAGTTTAGCCTCTAGTCTCTTGACCGCCGTCAACGTGTGTCCGATTGCAACATCTACCGTGTGTCATTGATAATTGCCAAGGTCGATCGATTCATGAGAACGTACGTATGGTGTCCATCCCAAGTGCTTTAGCAGCCTTCAAGTTCCTGTCAAATTATCGCTAGTTAAACCACGATATCGTAACTGAACAGTAAGTTCTCACATCCCAATATCGTCAAGAAACACTGCTTGTTCTGGTTGGATACCATTGCGTTCGCATGCCAGCAAATAAAATTCTGGCTCCGGTTTCCTTGCAGCAAAGGTTCTAAGTCTTCGCATAAAGTTCGCTGTGCATAGAAAATCACCTCATTCCTAGCGTGCTGCTATCGCAAAAATCATCGAACAAGGCTCGCAGATGGACGGGCGTGGCTCCGTCATCCCAGCCTAGGAATCTTGCCTCTTCAGGAGGCACGTCTGCCTTGGCAAAATTGTTGGTCAAGGCAATGATTTTATGCCGTCCATTTGCTATTCACTGTGTCAAGATGATGAAAATAGTTTTGGTGACCCTGTATTTACCTCGAATGCGATGGATGGCTTGCAGAATATGGGGATCGTAGGTCTTGGAACCACGCATCATCAAACCAAATAACTTCGTTTCGAGTCAGGAATTTGCCAATATGAAGCTGAGATTACGGATAGTCACCTCTCTTCCGTCGACATGGATGTTGGTAGGCAACGAAGGGACCTCTGTAATGATCAGAAATGGACGAGAAGAATGGAATCACCGCTCACTGAGCCCTTTGCGCTTACAGTATGCTTTATACCTGCTGAATATATCAGACATCGAGATTTGATTCACTGATCGATGTATATTTACCATAAATTTCCTTGGACAGTATCGGAGAGTTCGCGACTGAAAGCTTCATAGAATTCAAACAAGGGGATCTCTCCACGCTCAAACTTTTGCCATGCACCCTGAGGGCCGCGATCCACGCTGTCGTAAGGTTGAGCTGAGAAAGAAAGTGGCAGATAAAATGCAGACATACATGGAACAGTTTAGATAATTTTCCGGTAGATTCAAATCACGTTCATAGGAGGCAATAGCTATGAAGGGACTTCGGAGGACAACTCCACCAATCTGTACGAAATGGAATGGAAGAGGGGTGTCTAAATCTATGGAAGCTCGAACTGAAATATTGAAACACCCACGTCAAATATGACAGCTTTGATTTGGTGTGTAGACATGGAGAACCTTCAAGTGGAGGAAGAGAAGACCCAAGAAAGAACTTTTTTTGTAGATTGGTTAAACTTGAGTGAGAGCCTAGTTGAGCAAGAAATGATAGGTACCAGTTAATGGGAGGCAGACGAAAATCGACGATTCTAAGCTGTAATATAAGTATAAGAATAAGGAGCAAGGAGTTGGCAAGGAGTTCTGCAAAGCTGACCGTCCTCCGGATCCAGTTTACCGGGATTACCGGAAGTAACAGCGTCACGGTGACGTTTTGTCATGACTTGTGCACTCGATGCCTCTAGTAGTCCCTACTAGTTCTTAAAGTGACCCCAGCGACGTTGTCATTTATTCATTCCGTACAAGAGGTCAAAAATCTTGGCTGTGAGTTTGACCATGGGACTTGCATGGGACATGGTTCGTGCAGTGAAGGGGAAACCTGTACTTACTCAGAATTGAGCGTATGGTGTAAGAGGCACACAGCCACGATTTAAATTTAAACATCATCCAGTGTATATAGTAAGCGCTTATCTTCACCTTATACGCATCATGTCTATACACAGGTCTCAATATACTCACCAGT
This sequence comes from Arthromyces matolae, assembly GCA_018855395.1. Lineage (NCBI taxonomy): Eukaryota > Fungi > Basidiomycota > Agaricomycetes > Agaricales > Lyophyllaceae > Arthromyces > Arthromyces matolae. Next base: position 22,766 of record JABAJW010017941.1, read on the forward strand.
ACGGCGCTCCCCCACAGACCTATGGTCGGCCAAACCAAGGCCCAATCCACCAAACAGGATATAGCGGATATGGCAATCATTCTCAATATCAGTCTCAACAATATGGCCCACCACCCGGAGCCGATCCTCAACTCTGGCAATGGTTTTCTGCTGTAGACGTTGATAGGTCAGGATCCATCAGCGTAACAGAGCTTCAAACCGCTCTCGTTAATGGCGAGTCGACTTGTCTCTCGATCATAGTCGTTCCTGCTAACTCGGATGGACCTTAGGAAACTGGTCAAGTGAGCTGAACCCATTGATAAAAGACACGGATGATGTTGACGACAATAGACTTTGACTTGGACACCATCAAGATGCTCATGGGCATGTTCGTATGTATCCTTCTTTTCGAATATAATATCATGCGGTCTTTTGAGTTTTATATTGAGGATACCGACAGGAACGGCACTATCAACTTCAGAGGTATTCATAAACTTGATGTTTTACTATGCTGGCAGCACTCAGTAACCAATCAACAGAGTTTGCAGGGCTCTGGAAATATATCTCGGATTGGCAAAATGTTTTCCGTCACTTTGACCGTGATCATTCAGGATCCATTGAAGGACGAGAGCTAGCAGACGCTTTACAAAGCTTTGGATATAATCTTGCACCTCATTTGATGACCTTGATTGAACGGAAATACGGTAATTCACTCGCAATCATCGTTTGTCGATATATTTGACCAATATCTAACCACCTATCAGCGTCGGGACCCTCAGCGGGCTATGGTCCGCCATCAGGAATCACATTTGACCGTTTTGTGAGAGCCTGTGTTGTCGTTAAAACGTTAACAGAGGCCTTCCAGCGGTATGTCCAACTTTATGGGTCGCTTATCCCTTGCTCATCTGCCCCAAAAGGGTCGACACCAACAGATCTGGTTGGGTTCATTTGAGTTACGAGCAGTTCATGAGTGTGCGTCAAGTTTTCAACACAGTTCTTTGATTATCGTTGACTAAGACTCGACTACGATAGATGGTCCTTAGCGCTCCATGATTACTTACACGAACGATTGGGTAGTTATCATCATGCGCCGACGTAAATCACATCTAGAATGCAGGAAGGATTTTTTGTTGTCTACGCAGTGTACAGTAGAACTCATCGCATGTATTTCATTTGACACAGTAAACAGAAATGGCTGTCAGGAGACTCAGTAAAGATAATTTGGGCGGTAATGTGTTTTAGAGGACATGTATGGAATAACATGTGAGCGAGATGATGTGCTGCGAGGATCCATAAGTATACGTACTTGCAAGTTGACGAAAGCAATGGCTGACGGGTGAAAACCCGGGACCGGTTGGATTCACGTGCACACGACTTTAACATAAAGTATGGTTGAATGAACTCCGGTTCACATTCGCTTAATTCTTCCCTCCAATGCCTCTCGTCACCGTCAGAACTATTCCATGGCCAAAAGATTTATCATATGATAAGCAGTCTGTCATCGTTCCTGGAACAAAACGTCCTGGTCAAACTGGTAAGCTCATATCTGACATTAATCAAATTATGTTGTTAAAAATATCCAGCTCATTATCAGAATGGTGACCATCTTTTCAAAAAAAAACACACATAATTGTTCTGCTCTAACTGAATACAGGAGTCTGGGGTTTAATTGGCAACAACACTCCCAACGTCCTTCTCACTTTGTATGAAATCTTCGAGAGCGGATTATCCTCAGGCAGGGATCAGCCCTTTTTAGGCCACCGTCCGATGATATCCAAAAATCCACTGAAATTTGCTCATCAATATGTTTGGCAAACGTATGGTGAAGTTGATACCCGCAGACGCAATCTCGGGAGCGCACTTGCTTCACTTTTCGCGAAAGGCACAATAGGAGGGGGCGAACTGAATACTGTTGGCATTTGGTCAAATAATAGACCAGGTAAGATTCACTCTGATTTATTTCATGTACCCCCAGCTCAAAACTTATGCGAAGAATGGCAAATCATCGATATCGCTCTTCAAAGTTATAATATGGTCTCTGTTAGTCTCTATGACACGCTCGGCAAGGACTCCGTGGGTACGTGGCGGATTTTGTTCAACTCCTTTACCAGCTCTCATATCCCTCCAGAATACATGTATATATTTTGACGTTCTTTTTACATATGCAACTTACCAGGCATTTAGAATTCATCACGCCCATCTAACTGTTATTTTTGCCACGTCGGATCACATCCCTATGCTCCTTAAACTTGCAAACAAAGTGCCCTTTCTGAAGCTCATCGCTTGCATCGATGATCTGACGCCAGAGGCCAGTCAAGTCCTGAACGAATGGGCTGCTTCGCAAAATGTGCAGATCAGGCACTTGCGCGACCGTACGTTTCCTCTTGATAAATATTGTCCCCTTTAAAATAACTTTGACCAGTTGAAGCTGAGGGTAGAATGCACGCCCTTGAACCTATTCGAGTCAAACCCGATGCTATAGCGTCCATTTGTTATACCTCTGTGTGTTCTGATGTTTCTGTGATTATCATGCAACATCTCATATACAGTCTTCCAGGGGACAACGAGTAACCCTAAAGGTGTTTCGTTTGGCTTATCTACATGCCTCCAGTATTCACAGATTCACAGGCGTGGTTCTCACCCACAGTAATTTAGCCCTCGCGACGCAGAGTAACTTATATGGCCTTAGTCTTCCAGAAGCAGCCACTCTCCTTTCCTACTTGCCGCTGGCGCATATCTACGAGGTGAGTATTGGATTGCCAAATGTTAATTCAAGATTATTGGAATACGTTGTCCTGCAGCGCATCTGCGAACTATGTACCATCACGATTGGCGGTAGAATCGGATATTTTACTGGCGATCCCCTTCGTCTCTTAGAAGATGCTCAGTCACTGAAGCCCGATTTCTTCCCCTCAGTACCACGTGTTCTGAACAGAGTCTACCAGTCTGCCATGGCCGCCGGAAACGTCCCAGGGCTGAAAGGCAATTTGTTCCGCACCGCAATCGCGACGAAACTTCAGAATCTTCACAACACCGGAAATTCCACACACTTTTTATGGGACAAGCTCGTATTTCGCAAGGTAGTCTTCGATCTAATTCCATCACCATGATGTGTTAAATACAGTGTTCACTAGATTCAGGCCGTGCTCGGAGGTCAAATCAAGTTACTGACCAGTGGGTCGGCGCCCATCAGCCCTGATGTTATGGACTTCCTCAAGATCGCATTTGGTTGTGAAGTCGCCGAAGGTGAGAGCTGCATATCAATAAGCTTTGTCACGCTCAACTAACTCGTTGTAGGGTGAGTCTGCTGCCATTTATGGGGTCTGTTTTCGTTTGACATCGGTGTTCCAGGTACGGAATGACAGAGAATTGTGCCACTTGCTCGAAAGGTTGGCCAAACGATCCGTCTTCCAGTGGAACGGTTGGGCCGCCACAGCCTGTTAACGAGGTAAAGCTTGTGGACGTCCCTGGCATGGGTTACACTTCTGAAGACAAACCGCATCCTCGTGGGGAGCTTTGCGTGCGTGGTGCCAACTGCTTCACTACGTATTATAAAGGTGCCAGTTCAAGTTCATCGAAACAACAACTATATTTACGCCCTGACAGACGAAGAAAATACCAAGGCAACTGTTGACGAAGAAGGTTGGCTTCACACCGGAGATGTGGCGGCAATAGACGAAGCAGGTCGTCTTAAAATCATCGACAGAGTCAAGGTTAGTCTCAAGCAAGAAGCTTGGCTATGTATGTGCTCATTACTCCTATAGAACATCATGAAACTTGCCCAAGGGGAGTATGTCGCGCTCGAGAAGATCGAAAATACCTATAGTTGTTCGCCCCTCATTGCGCAATTATACATCCATGGCGATTCCTTGCAGTCCTACCTCCTTGGCGTCATTATTCCCGATCCCACACAACTGGCCTCCCTGGCGTCCAAGATTTTTGGTAAAAAGGTCTCCCCTGAGGATCTTCAAACACTGGCTATCGCCTGTAAAGATAAAAGGGTCAACGAGGAGGCTCTCTCCCTTTTAACAAAAGAGGCTAAGCGCAATGGGTTGAAGGGGTACGCTTCTTTTCATCTCCATCATTTCAGAGTCTGATTCGGAATGTTAGATTCGAAATGATCAAAAGGATCCATCTCAGCCTCGATGCCTTCACCATTGAGGATGGAACACTGACACCAACAATGAAGATCCGCCGGAAAGATGCCTACAGCAAGTTCAAGACCGAGCTCGACGGGCTTTACGCTCTTGGCGAGCCGCTGTCGTCATCGTCGTCAAGACTCTAATCTCCATATGTCATACCTAGTCCGTTAGCATTGCGGCAACACTAAATACTTGCTGATCAGCTTTGATTTGAGCGGGACATCATAATAGTCGTTATATAGAACTTTAGAGACCAAGAATGCTTTTATTAAATGGGCGTATGCTAATACATGACTCCTTTTTATAAAGGAGATTTCGGACCGGCCTAGAGGTTGTTTGGCAAGTATTGGAGTCACCAAACAAGAGGGAATTGACTTTTACCACTACCCACGATGAGCTTCAGCGCTGACCATCCTCTCCTTGTTGCTCCTCGCCCTATACGTCTTGGCGCTGCTTACCACGCCGTATTGAGCAACCGCGTCAGGCTACCAGATTCCACAGCTCTCGACGTTGCTCTCGATAAGGACTTGCCATCTCAGCGATCCTCCCCTCGGTCAGTCATTCAAAGTTAATTTTGACCAAGTTTTTTCATGCTTCATATCAGATCCGCCCTTCCTTCAGAGGCTTTGGAGGAGTTCTTGTCGATCTTGCGTCCCTCTCTTTTCGCTCCGTCGTCCCCTGTTCTCAGGGCTCGACGTCAAGCTACTTCTTTCACCCAGGATCATCGTTCATATGGTTTTCAATCCAGGAATAGACGGGAGCTACTCTCCGATTCCAATTCCCCTTCAGACGATTTGGATCATTTCCGTTCTCAGCAGCCAAGTCGGAACAGCATCTGCAACTCTCCCGATTCCATCAATGAAGACGAAACTATTCTGAATCTTGAAAACGAAGGGATTTCGTTACGCCGGTACAAGACCAATATCCTGTGTAAGCCTACATTTTAACGCTACAGTCGTTTCACTGACTCTTATCTCGGCCTCTCAGCTTCCCCAGTCTCTCGAACTCATACCCGGAATCCTTTCCTCCGTCATGCTGCTGACCGATCACCAGTTTTAATACCCCCTCTGTCACCAGCTGCGATTCCCCTCCCACAACCAACGCCCGATGAGTTGGGTGACATCTGTGTGTTGAACCATCCCTAAAATCATGGTCGGTCATTCAGATGTAAATTGCCTGTTTTCATAGGCAACTGTCACACATTCGTTACGCAGCATTTCACTTCCACTTACATCTAAACTCATCTATTGTCATCGTGAGATGTCGTATACTTATTTTTCTACCCATAATGACTGTCATATCTTTTACTTGGTCAACTATTCCTTCAAGGTTCACATTGTATACACCGCTATTCCCCACTTGTACTCTGAATTCCCTGGTTCAAAATAAATTTACAGCTTATTGTGTCAAAGACATCACTATATAACCTAGATAACGACAAAGCGATTAAGGAGCCCATGGAGAGATACTCTGCCCACCAGCGCCTGCAGTCAGAAGGATTGGAGCTCCGTCTTCTCCTATAACGAAACAGTCCTCCAGTCTAACACCCACCTGTATAATATCAGGGAGTTGGAACATTTGAAATGAACAGAACTTACTTTGCCCTCAATGTAAATGCCTGGTTCGTTTGAAAAGGTGTGTCCGCTTTTGATAACCACGTTACTGGCTCCACGGAGGTAAGGCTCTTCATGTACTTCCAGTCCAATTCCTGTTCCATCGTGATTAGAAAGGCTCTAATCAACGTCAGTAAAAACGAACCGTGTCCTAGCCTGTGGGTGAAATACTGTGCGTAACCTTCACTAGCCAAGAATTGTCTTGCAGCTTCATCCACAGTTCTGGTAAGCGCCCCGGAATGGGCTGCTTGCAAGGCTATTGTCTGAGCTTTGCGAACGCGATTCCAGATGTCCGTGTGTTCTAAAGAAAGAACAGAACCAGGCAAAGCGACAGTCTCATGATAAATGTGTTAGATCGACACATGCACAGGAGACTAGTAGTAATTCGTAGGGCTCACTCGGGTCACATCACTATAATATCCATGGAGAGAGGCCGTGCAATCAAACAAAGCAAACTCAGAGAGGTTCAATGCGCGATCTGTCCCGCTCCCATGGGGAAGGGCCGCATTTTCTGAAGTGGTACATTTTTCTCCGTGAGTAATGGCCATGCACTCAAATATTTTTTTCAAAAAAAAACACACAAACCTCCAAATAGGGTTAAGCAACCACCGTTTTTAAGTCCAACAGAAGCCAATGCGGTAGCCATGAAAGAGCGAGCTTCTGACTCGCGAATGCCGACGTACAGGTGCTTGTGAACGGCACGAATCGCGTGGAGAGTGGCCTGGTAAGCAAGATTGAATGTGGCAGATTTGTTGTGATAGTTATCGTAACCGAAAATACCTCATTTGCGCATTTCAAAAGTGTTATTTCAGCACTAGACTTACGCTCACGAACTTCCGTGATCTCTTCGGGGGCAGAAAGAACGACCGCGTTGGGAAGAGCATTTTGAAACCCATCCGCGATGAACTTGCGGACGCTACTGTCCACAAATATAGTTGTGGCGTCCTTCGGGATGACTGACGATGCAATGATGTATGGACTTGCATCCTCAGGCCATTCGATATAGCGGACAGGGAAACCAGACTCAGACGGTATATGGAGTGACTTTGCTCGTGAGGCTTCGAACTACGACGCGCTTCAACGACGGGTGATCAATGCATATTGAATGGGCTCCACACACCGCTGGAGTTAAGACACTGATTTGGGCCACAGGGCGTTTGGCATCCTGAAGGGATGTGATCATGAGAAGCAAAGGCCGCTCCGAAAGTTTCCAGTCTGTTTGAGAGAGGTTACCAAAATAATTGGCGCTCGCTCCAGGTTCAGCTATGTAAGCAGATGCATTCAACGCTGTAAGCTTCTCGACCAGAGTAGCTTGTCGGCGGTGAAACTCATTTTTGCTGATAGGTGAGGTGTGAGCGCAGTGATCGTTGAGTTGTGCAAAAGGCTGCTTCGACTTTGGCCGTCTTTCGAGAATACTTTTGGGCGATAACGACAGCGAGGAGATAAGAAAGGCTGCACAAAGTAAGCATCCCAACTCAAACAAGAGGTTAGAACTGGATATGCGGATGCTCTAGAACCTCACTAGGTTGGTAAAAAGTTGTCGAAATGATATCGTGTCTCTTTTCTGCTCCATCGGTTCGTCGTGCACGTCGTATGGCTTCATCCTATCCTCGATTTTCGAAGAAAACGCGGTCGAAATTCCAATATACGGTGACCTTGTGTTATCGTGACATACAACGTCAAACTCGACTTGCTCTATCAATATATCAATCTTTGACATGAACTCCGATCACGATACCGATACTCTTCTGGCGATTGTATCCAGTTTGTTGACGAAGGAAAATCACGACGCCGACGTTATCCTACAGGCTCTTGTACAATGCGATGGTGACGTCGAAACCACTGTCGACCTCCTCAATTCCAGGCAGCACGTAGAGAAAAAAAGAAAACGAACCAGTCTCGATTCATGGTTAACAAAATCACCGAAAACGCTTCAAAGGAGTTCGGCAGAACATGGAAGGCCTATAGTAAATTTTACGTCAGTATTGAACAAGTCCTCAGATTCCTCCACCTCAAAGAAAAAACAAGTTCAACTTCCACCTTTGCTTCTCACTACCCCGGAGATGGTTGCTGCAAACACCCCGTGCACTTTACATCTATCCCTTCTGCCTCCAGAGCTCGCATGTAAATTATTCTACACAATGGTCTCCGCGTCTCGTAGCTGGGGTCGCAACAGATGGTGGTTGTTTGATAGAATCGTGGAGAGTCCTCATCGCACTTCTTTTTTTGCTCGGAAAGACAGCAGCGCCATGCGGGAGCAGGCACAACATTGGTACGTCTTTACTATCAGTGTATCAAAGATCTCTCAGCATCCCTGATTTTTCTCTAGGTACAATGGCAGGAAAACAGATCCTCCAGCTATGTTTCCTTCGGTCATGGAAGAAGCTTGTGAGTTTGTGGAACGCGTAGTGAACGAAGAATTGAGACGACGACACCGATATCCACTGGAGTGGAACCCAGCTGAGAAAGGCGAAAGCTGGCGAGCGAATGTAGCAGCCTCCAACTGTTATGAAGGATCGAAAGAATCCGTTGGCTTTCATTCAGATCAGTTGACATACCTAGGGCCGTATCCCACAATCGCTTCACTTAGCCTTGGTGAGGTTTTTGAATATCTCAGAAACGCTTAACACCAATCCCTTCTTCTATAGGAACTGAACGAATTTTCAGTCTCCGAGAGGTTATACCAACAGAAGAGGCCAATGACCGAAAAGCAAGGACATTCAATGTTCCGTTGCCGCACAACTCTGTGAGTGCAATTAATTCTTCGGAATTTAAGTTATCAACAGATCTTCAGCTTGCAATTATGCACGCGTCATGTCAAGAGCGTTTCAAACATGCTATACCTCCCCAACAGGCCCTTGATCTTTACCGCCCTGCCTTTCCGGAAACCACGGGAGCAGAAATTGAACCATCCAATTGTCGAATCAATATTACTTTTCGTTTTTATAGGCCTGATTTTGCCCCTTCAAGAACACCACGCTGCAAATGCAATGTTCCAACTGTCCTTCGTCCTGATATGAAAACCCGAGGCGACGGGCGAACGGATCGTTATTGGTGGTCTTGTTATGCTGGCGCTCAAAACGACGGTAAAGGGTGCAATTTTTGGAGGGTATTGGATATGGATGCAGAAGGCAGAGGCGCAAAGTTTAAATAATTGCCCCTGATGAATTATTTAGGAGATATTAAGTACTACATACGTACATACAGTCTGCAGCAGTGTAGCGGGCTGCGGATGTAATTATATAGGCAACAGTGCCGATCATGCACAATGAGCGGTTACGTAATTCGCCAAAGCACGCGTTGAGCACGCAGTATAAAGTCGAAGTGAACTCTTCATAACAACTAGCTTCTTGACACCGTCTAGAGCATCTTGCACAATGGCAGAACGGCCCCCAGGGCCGTTAGCAGACGAAGGCGCGTACTTCTAGATCGTCTCAAATTCTTGCAAGCAAACTGACATACCCAATACTTTTCTCAGAGACGGCACCGTTGCTACAAGATTCTCAGACCCAGGAAGCCAACAATGTCGCCAACCAATCTTTTTCTGAGCGTCTGGAAACAATTGCGCGGGAACCACTCACGCCTCTCACCAAGATTCTGCTCATTCTCACTCTTGTGTTGCTTCTGTCAACTTCAGTGAGCTCTACTTGATGATTGTCACGACAGTGCTCAATGTAAATGTCATTATAAAGGTTTTTATAGGACTGTTTGCTGGTGTACAACACAAGCTCACTCTAGAGCGTGGTCGCAACAATACTCCTCCTATCACCACGACTGTTATTGCAACTCACACCACCAGTTTCACAACGACACGCATCGCCACGGAGACTAGCGCACCTGCTCCGGGCCCTACAACTCCGCCGGGGGAGGTTGGTTTCTATGTCGCTTTACTTTAGACTGCCTTTGAAAACCGTCTTCACTGATTAGGAGCTTTGCCTCACTTCTCAATGCATTCTGCTTTCTGGGTCTATACTCTCTTCACTTGACCCATCTGAAGACCCCTGCGAAAACTTTTATGATTTTGCAAGTGCGTCATCGTAGCTTACATTTACCGGCACCGACTGACATTCGTGTGATAGCTGGGGGGTGGCTCCGTGATCATCCCCTTCCTGCGGACAAAAGCAGTTACGGAAACTTCGAAGCTGTCCAACAACACAACATTCAGGTAATACAGAGAATACTAGAGTCCAACTCTGAAGATATCACGCTCGAGCGAACCCCAGATCAAAATATCTTACGGAAACTCCGTGACTTCTATGCGTCTTGCGTCAATGAAGACCATTTGGATCAGCTTGGCGATGCTCCATTATTAGACTTTGTGCAAACTCTTCGTGAGAAGTTTCATGGAAAGCGCGAAAGCTTGGATGGCAAGGAATCGTTTGACCTTACGTCTGCACTCGCTTTCATTCACTCTCAAGGTCAACCTTCTGATAACAGTCTATTGGTTCTAAAACATTTAAGTCATTCTAACAGGGGTCGAGGCGCTTTTCTCATTTGAGGTAGAAGGTGATGTAGGGAGAGACCCAAATGATATGGTTCTTTGGTTCAACCAACCAAGCCTAGGTCTTCCCTCCAAGGTCTGAACTTGAGTTGTTTGCTTAGCTTTTGCTTATATCCCTTCTCCAGGAATATTATGAGGATGAAGCGATTCTTGACGTGTACAGAGGGGCTGTACGGAGACTTCTGCTCACACTCTCAGAAAATATTGAGGACGGTGATGCTGAGAGACCCGTAAAATCACCTCTTGTGTTGAATCAAGAGTCGAATGACTGGCCACCGTGGCCTTGGCCCCCCTGGGATGGCGGGGAAGGTGACAATGACGGCGACAAAAATCCAACTAACAGGAGCGAACATGCTCGTAAACTCGCTCGGAAGGTAGTTAAATTCGAGAGATCATTGGCCCATGCGAGTCTGGACCTGTAAGTTCAATATCTTGCTTTTTGCTGCCAACTCTCTGAGATTAACTGAACAGTGATGTCTTACTCCAAGATCCCATCGCAACTTACAATCCTCTTCTCTTGTCCAATCTGACAGAGGCCCTTCCCCAAATTGATTTCCCAGCATACTTTGCGGCCCACACTCCTCGAAACTTCCCCTCTATCGTGGTTCAAACATATCCATCTTATGCTTCCTCTCTCGCCCAGATTTTGGATAAAACACCCAAAGAGGTTATAGAAGCATATCTCATTACTCGCGCTGCTCTCGCTTTGGCACCACATCTCGGTGCTACCACCGAGGCGTGGCAGGCGCAACGAGTCATCTATGAGGTTCTCAACGGTATCAAAAAGGGGATTGTTGGCGATCGTTCGGAATATTGTGTAGAGAAGGTAGAAGAATCTCTGGGTTTTGCTGTGGGGCGGTATTTCGTCAACGAAACCTTTGGTGGCGATTCCAAAGAGAAGGGAACCAAGGTTATCAAAGGTATTCATTTCTTGAGCCGTTGAACATCAGATTGATAGTTTTATTTCTTTCTTGTGTAGACATCATCAAGTCTTTCAAAGCATCGTTGACGCACATCGAATGGATTGACGAGACATCCGCTAAGGCTGCAGCCTCAAAGGTGCGCTTTCTTTCCTAATGGTTCGACACATGCTCATCGAGAACAGGCCGATTCTCTACGCGTCAAAGTTGGATATCCCAGTTCTCCCGACACAGAGGATGCCTCGTCCATCAATCGATACTACTCTCAGGTCAAAGTGGATAAATTTAATTTCTTTGACAACGTTCTCAGTGCCATGTGAGCTTGAAATCGTCTGTATCCAGCGAACCTTATTTTTTTTTAGGAAGAGTGACCAGTTTAGGAGGTGGCAACAACTCGGCAAGCGAAGAAATCTGGATGCTTGGGACATGTTTCCTTCGACGGTTAATGCATATTTTAATCCTCCTGCTAACGAGGTGAAGTTGCCAGAGCTATCTCAGCTCAAGTCACAATTAATTATCCCTCACTGAGCAGATCGTTTTTCCTGCCGGCATTCTTCAGCCTCCTTTCTTTGACGCCAGCTGGTGAGTTTGCCCAGATTTTTCGTTTATCGACAATAAACAAATGTTGATCTTAGGCCTTCTTACATTTCTTATGGTGCTTTCGGCCATGTCGCTTCACATGAGTTGACTGTGCGTCCATCACTTTTTTTTTGAGAACTTTTCCTTAAAAAAAACCCCTGCTTAGCATGCCTTCGACTCTGCTGGGCGATTGTACAATCAAGACGGAAAGCTAGAAGAATGGTGGACAAATTATACAAGCGAAGGCTTCCAGATCAAGCAAAAATGCATTGTCGATCAATACTCCAGTACGTCAGTATTCCTTGCGATTTCAAGAGTTCACATGAAGTTTCCGACTAGGGTACACCATCGACGACGGGAAAGGTGGAAAGATGCATGTCAATGTAAGTCTGGTATATGTAGTGTTACTTTATCCTAACACAAGGTCATTGCAATTGTAGGGAAACTTGTGAGTGGATAATCATGACCGTTTCTTACCGTGTTCAAGATGTCGCCCAGAACATCTGGAGAGAATATCGGAGATACTGGCCTCATTCAAGCATATCGTGCTTGGAAAGCCCAGTATGACGAATCATCTCAAGCTGGCCATGAATTGCTACTTCCGGGATTGACTTACACCAGGTATGTTTGTGCAAACATGCTACAGATCACCAGCTTACCCGTGGGACACAGGGACCAGCTCTTCTTCATTTCTTTCGCTCGCATATGGGCCAGAGCTATGAAAACTGCAGCGGCGGTACGTATCTGAGCACAGTGGTCGATACTGCTTCTCAAATCACCTCCAGGTACAACGCATTCGCACTGATCCCCACTCTCCCACTCGATTCCGAGTGGATGGAACAGTATTCAACATTCCTGAATTTGCTGAAGCGTTCAACTGTTCCAAGAAAGCCAAGGTATGTTGTCTGTGATGTCATCATCAACAGTACTGATTTTACGCAACAGCTGAACCCTCGACCAGAAGTTCAATGTAGATTTTGGTAAAGACCGACGTCGATTTAATTTATTTCGACTTTACGCTGCCGTACCGTCTGTATCTATTGTTTCAGAGCTTCGATCTGAATTACTTATAGAACACCCTTTGTACTTGGAACATCATTTCCCCCTGTCCGTTCAATGGCTTGTCTTATTGCCAGGGCCAGGGCTTTGAAAGCAGACTCGGCCCTACAAAGAGAGATCAGTTATTCTTGAAGCAAGAAAGAGAAAAAAATATAGAAATTTACCGATGATGGTCATTCTCCCCGCGCAAGACGTCGATATGCAAGGTGGCACCGGACGAGATGGCGAATGAGTAGAAGATATGAGGGATCATTTCTGTTGATAGTTCACCAATTTTCTCTCTCTTGAGGCCAAGGTCCGTGACACAGTATGGTCGTGAACATATGTCGATGACGGCTCGAGAGAGTGCCTGTGACGACCTGGATTAGATGATAAAATGTGCGAGTCGAGAAGTTTATACTTCATCTAATGGGGCAAAACCAGTGCCGTATCGTTTGATTCCACGCACTTCACCGAGAGCTTGCTTGAAGGCGGTCCCCAAGGCGATCGCACTGTCTTGTAAACTAGGGTTGGTCAAGGTTGGGAGGTTAGATTGAGATGTGGCTCATCTGCAGTGTGATGGTCGTCTATCCACAGATCTCCTTTACATGACATTGTCAAAGACATTCCACCATGTTTTGCAAGCGCGGTGTACATCTTGGAGAACGTTATCAATAGCAGAGTTTATTGGATAATGGACAAACAGACATGGTCTAAAAAGCCAATGCCAGTGGATACATTGATGACTTGAGCATTGGAAGATCCAGGCTGACAGTCGAGATTAATAGAGACCTCGATCTCAGTTTCGCTGGTTTTTCGAGTTATAGAGGCTTGACGAGCAGACATTGAATGAGTTGACGATGAACTCTCAGTGAAGAATTTGAATCGCGGTGAGAAACAAACGTCAACAAAAAAAAATGGCTTCTTCATTGCGAGCCACGACGCGTCTAGCACGTCGTCTCTGTCCTCCGCGTTCTCGACATATATTTTCCTGGTTTAGAAAATCAAATCAAATTCCCGACACTGATACTCTTTTCTACAAGTTTTCAGAGTCTCCTCATCTAGCTCTGCGTGCTCGCAGTAAAGCTATCCAGCAGCTTGCTCCTTGTCCTGTCTGTGCTTCTTCACACGACCATGTACATGCACACACAAAAGCCCAGCCTCGTGCAGTCAAGTATGAGTGTCCAGATTGTGGCTGGCCAACTCATTGTTCACCTGAACACCATGCCCAAGATGAGGAGCACCACAAGTATTGCTCCCGTCTTCGTGAAGCCAACGAGGACGAACATGATTTGAGGAGTGGAAGACGGCTGCGAGAGTTTGAACTACCCGGTTCGTTTGATCGCTACAGCTCATATTACCCTTCTAGCTCAACCCATTTAACTCTCAGGGCCTCAGGGATACGAGGAAGCCATCTCTTTTGCCAATTGGGATGTCTTCTGGTATACCCGTGGTTTTCCTTCGATGGATTCGGAGCGTTCGAGGCGGCACGCTAGTAAACTCCTCACATTTCCAATCACAATTGGCAACGCGATCCATCAATATAGTAGTCTGACATTGAGCAATCAACGCCTGACACCTGAAGGGAGTCGCTCCCTCGCTGGTACGTCCTCATTTCCTGCAAGATTTTCATCAGCTGAAATTCCTTGGTTAGCTCTCAGGTCCACATTACACGTCGCACCTGGTGCTCCTGAAACAGCTGAAGCAGTGGTAGGGAAGCCACAAGTCCGAATATTCCTTCTTGGTGCTCGAGCTGAATCGTCCCTCCCTCCTCACGTATGGGAGCAACTTACTATGTTGTTCCCTTCAACACATTTGCACTTGTTCTTCATTGGCCCTCAGGTTTCTTTGCCTAAAGCCGAATCCTCAAGGCCCGCATCAGAGAGCACTTCGACGCAAACAGGAGACTCCGCATCAGAAACTTCTCCAATCAAATCCACTTCCTCGCACACTACGACAAATACGCAAGAGAAATCCGCAGAGGTTACAGAAAAGAAACCAGATTACCTGCCCAATGTTTACCAACCTCCTACCCCTGCTCCGATAGAGCGCTTAAAACGCACTCGGTCATCTATCGAACGCTATGGCGTCCCCTCATACACCGTCCCCTACACGCCACAACTTACCATCACCGGATTGCAAGCAAACTATGCTGATGTTCACGCACTTTTCCAAAATACCCTAGACCCTTATAGCGACCTCTTTTTCATGTTCTGCCCAGGGTTTGGTTTCCCCTCCCCAGAATCGGTTTCGGAGGAGACAGGTGAACCAGTGCTACAAATATCATCTCCGACGGAATGGGGTCCTGTGATGCCAATGCTGCTGGCTTCAAAGTGCCCAATTTTCGTCACAGGCTTTTCTCCAACCGACGTCGAGCGCGACGTACGCTCGTTGTCGACGGCCCCTGATGTGGCAGGTGAATTTGAATGGGTGATCACACCTGGGCCTAATGCATTTGGTAGCGAGAAGTGGGAGATCGCTGACTTTGACCCCCGGGTGATGGTCAAGGCAAATTGGGGCATCTGGGGAATACGAGGTAAAAGTAGAGACATTCAAGAAACAGGTTACAGCCTTTGGTAGATTCAATGGTAGTACTTAGATGAAGCACATCACCATAAGGTGAATCATACTCACAACTGTCGCATAATTCACGCCACACGTGTCTAAACTATCCAGATAAATGACTACTCTACAACAACCAATTTTAAACATAGCACATGATAAATGAATTGTGACATCGACGAATCCGAATTGTGGATTTTAATCATCTTCCTCGGAATTTTCGGAATCGACGACTCGAGGAGGAAGAGTAGAAGGTGGAGGAATCAAATTCTGTGAGTTTGGTCAGAAGAAAAACATCACGCAGAATCCACGAAACTAACGCGAGGCTTGATCCCTCCGGCCTTGGGCAACCTGGTTGAGCCAGCACTTAACCAAGCGTCGACTTCGGCGGCAGCTCCCCGACCTTCACTGTTCAAAAGATCAGATTGATTAAGAAGTTGACCAACGTTGTTCTTACTTGATACCCCACACAATCAAAGATTGTCCGCGACGGCAATCGCCCGCAGCAAATACACCCTCGATATTAGTCGCATATTGCTACTCATCTAGTTCAGAACGGACAGGTGTGCAAAAAGAACAAGATCATACCTTGGGAGAAGTCTGAATATTAGATCTTGCATCTTGTTTGACATCCATAGCCTTAATGAGATCGGCCTGAGGTCCCAGGAACCCAAGAGCGAGGAACACGAGTTGTGCTGGGAAGAATTTCTCAGATCCAGGTATTTCTTCCATTTTCCAGCGTCCTCCACTGTCTTTGGTCCACTCGACACGAACTAATGAAACAGTTCAAAAACAGAAGATGCGAGCTAGCGATTAGGGCATACCAGTATTGAGTCCTGTGAGTTTTCCTGCGCTGTCAACAACGAATTCTTTCGTGGAAATGCAATATTCTCGTGGGTCTGATGAATGATCAGAAAGGAGCCTTTACGGATAAAACGAAAACCAACCGTTGCCGAAATGGGCAGCAACTTCTGTGTGACCATAGTCGGTGCGGAAAATCCTGTATGAAGTTAAGTGATGTTCTCAACGAAAAAATAGGAACACATGCCTAGGCCATTGCGGCCAAGGGTTATCCCTGCCTCTCGACCCCGGTGGTTTGGGTAGAAGCTCAAAGTTTGTTACAGACTTGGCCCCGTGGCGCATGGAAGTACCAATGCAATCGTTTCCTGTATCTCCACCTCCGATGACGATCACGTCTTTGCCTTTCGCGTTGATGTAACCTCCGTCCTCCAAATTGGAGTCGAGGAGAGATTTGGTGTTGAGCTATGAAGGTTTGGTTAAAACCATTGTGGAATGGATAATGGATTATCTAACCTGCAAAAAGTCCATGGCAAAATGAATACCGTCGACCTCGCGATTGGGGATTCGAAGATCTCTAGGCCAAGTAGCGCCTGTGCACAAAACGATTGCATCATTCTCCTCCCGAAGCTGTGCGGGATCGACATCTACTCCGACATTGGCGTTCGAAACAAAGGTCTTATGGTTGTTTAGATATCGAGAAAAGGAAACATCCGGAATCGACTCACAATTCCCTCGGCGGCCATTAGATCCAGACGGCGTTGGACGACTTCTTTGTCAAGTTTCATGCTGATGACGGAAGTTAGCGGTCAATAGTGGATCAAGGTGCTGATAAACTTACTTGGGAATACCATACATCAACAGGCCCCCCATACGGTCATTTCGGTCGTAGACTGTGACCGAGTGACCAGCTTTGTTAAGTTGATCCGCACAAGCCAAACCCGCAGGGCCAGAGCCAATAATGGCAATTTTCTTGCCAGTTCTGAAGGATGGTGGGTTAGGTGCCATCCAACCCATTTCAAATGCCTATTCACGTCATAAGAAACGAAAGACGGGATCAGATTGTAAACCGACCTTGTCGATAATTGCACATTCGATGCTCTTAATCCCCACTGGCTGCTCGTTGATCCCCAGAACACAGGCTCCTTCGCAAGGAGCGGGGCAAACACGACCAGTGAATTCTGGGAAGTTGTTAGTGAGAAGCAGTCGGTGAAGGGCATCCTTCCATTGCTCTTTGAATACTAGGTCGTTCCATTGTGGTATGACGTTGGAGATAGGGCAACCAGACTCGGATTGGCAGAATGGCACACCGCAATCCATGCAACGAGCGGACTGATATTTGAGCTCGCTCTCTGTGAGACGAGAGGAGATTTCCTTCCAGTCTTTGACACGCTTGCGGGGTGGCCTATACGCTTCTCCAAGTCTTTTGTACTTCATAAAGCCACGAGTTTTGTCAAGTTTGTGAAGTCGCTGTTTGGTAGTTGAATCGTCTACCATGGAGTCCTCGAGGTCAACCACGGAGGGTTCGCTACGAGGCTTGAGGACCTGCACCGGCGTCTTGGGTAAAAGGATGTCTTCCAGACCTTCAGACGCAAGATCAACCTGACTCGCCGTCCGAGATGGAACAAGGTCGATTACACTGTGACGTAGCTTCTCCTCCTTCTCGCGAGCCTTCTGTTCTTCTAGGACACGCTTGTAGTCCAGTGGCATGACACGAACGAAAAGGGGGAGGAGGTGGTGGAAGTCATGAAGTACGCGATCAGCGACCTCGGAACCAGTATAGTGACGGTGGTCTTCGATAAGGCTGCGGAGTTCAGCAATTTCGCGAGGGTCTGTGACTTTGCCAAGCTCCACCATTTCCATGTTGACTTTGGACGCAAAGGTATGCGCTGTGTCAAGTACATACGCAATTCCACCACTCATACCAGCGGCGAAGTTCCGTCCAGTGACCCCAAGAACAACGATGCGACCTCCAGTCATATATTCACAGCCATGGTCACCAGTGCCCTCAACGACAGCATTGGCACCGGAATTGCGAACTGCAAATCGTTCAGCAGCAACGCCACGGATGAAGGCCTCGCCAGAAGTAGCACCGTAAAGGCAGACATTGCCGATAATGATGTTTTCTTCAGCCTTGAACTGAGATTCCTTGGGTGGGTAGACGACGAGTCGTCCACCCGACAAGCCCTTGCCGACATAATCATTCGCGTCTCCCTCAAGTTCAATGGTGATACCCGAAGCAAGAAATGCGCCACATGATTGTCCCGCGGATCCTCTCATACGAATATGGATCGTGTCCTTCGGTAAACCTTCTTCACCGTAAAGTTTGGAGACTCGGTGAGAGAGTGAAGTGCCCAAAGCGCGGTCAGTGTTCGTAACCTCGCACTCGATATGAACGGGAAGACCTTTGGTCAACGCGGGCTCGGACTCATCGATGAACTTATTGTCGAGGCGGATATAAAGCTTATGGTCCTGCTGGCGAACTCGGTACGTTGCAGCACCAGGACGCATCTGCCAGGCTGGCTTAAGGATGGCAGAAAGATCGAGGTGTGCCGTCTTCTGAGTTCTTTGTTTCTCATTGACCTTGAGCATATCGGCGCGTCCAACCATCTCATTGATGGTACGGAAACCGAGCTTGGCCATATAGCCACGAAGCTCCTCAGCCAGGTAGTAGAAGAAATTGATGACTTGCTCAGGCTGACCCGCAAATTTGGCACGCAGCTGAGGATCCTGCGTAGCGATACCAACAGGGCATGTGTTCACTGATAACAAAGAGTTAGCGACGTATTGCAGATATAGCGTAAACACAACGCACAATGACATTTGCGCATCATAATGCAACCCATAGCAATGAGCGGGGTTGTTGCAAAGCCCCACTCTTCAGCTCCCAGCAAACAGGCAATAGCGATGTCGCGTCCTGTTCGAATTTGACCATCGGTTTGGACGGTCACACGGCCACGAAGATCGTTCAAGACGAGAGTTTGATGAGTTTCGGCAAGGCCAAGTTCCCAAGGAAGACCGGCGTATTTGATACCTGTCCAGCGCGACGCGCCAGTGCCTCCATCGTGCCCGGAAATAAGAATGTGATCAGCCTTCGCTTTTGCAACACCACTAGCAACGATGCCTACGCCAACCTCCGAAACGAGTTTGACAGATACACGTGCTCGAGGATTTGAACACTTGAGATCGTAAATGAGTTGCTTCAGATCCTCAATCGAGTAGATATCGTGATGAGGTGGAGGAGAGATGAGACCGACACCAGCTGTGGAGTGACGTGTTCGAGCGATTGAACCTGATACCTTGTGGCCAGGAAGTTCACCACCTTCGCCTGGCTTGGCGCCCTGAGCCATCTTGATCTGAAGTTCGTCTGCGTCCGCGAGGTAATTTGCAGTCACACCGAAACGTCCAGACGCGACCTGCTTGATGGCCGAACGCATGGTATCGCCATTGCTCAGCACGAGGGACCGCTCGGCATCTTCACCTCCTTCACCAGTATTAGATTTTCCTCCAAGACGGTTCATGGCGACAGCAAGAGTTGAGTGAGCTTCCATCGAGATGGAACCATATGACATGGCGCCAGTGACGAAACGTCTGACAATCTCGTTCCACGGCTCAACCTGTTCGATAGGGATGGGAGTGGTGTTTTCGTAACGGAATTCGAGAAGGCCGCGAAGATGGATGCTCTTGGTTTGTTCATTGGCATTACGAGCGTAGGAGTCATAGGCAGTCTGATTTCTCTCCCTTACGGCGTCTTGGAGGTGTGCGATACCTGAGGGATCGTTGATGTGGGCTTCACCGCCGTCCCGCCAGTGATATTCGCCAGATTCAGGTAAACCAGGGGGTATGATGGTATCGCGGGATGGCCACCCTCGTTCGTGGAGTTCATAGGCATCCATGGCAAGAAGATCGAAAGTAGCTCCTTGTACACGGCTAGCGGTACCAATGAAACAACGCTCCACAACTTCGTTGTGAAGACCGAGTACTTCGAAGATCTGTGCCCCCTTGTAGGACTGGAGAGTTGAAATGCCCATTTTCGACATAACTTTGAGGATTCCATTATCAACAGAGTGGCGGTAGTTTTCCATCAGATGGTCGACACTCTTGCCATTTTTTATTCTGTGGACGGTGAGTTACGAAAGTGATTTACAGTATAAGGCTCGCTTACAGTCCATCCCTACCCAATTTGTGGATAGTCTCCATCACAAGCCATGGACAGATAGCATCGGCGCCATAACCAACGAGCACACAAAGGTGGTGAACTTCACGAGCCTCTGCTGTCTCGACCATCAACGCTACTTTGGCACGCTTCTTGTGCAAGGTGAGATGGTGATGAACACCACCACAAGCTACAAGAGCAGAAAGGGGAACGCGTGACGAGGAGACGGCGCGATCACTAAGAACAATGACTTTGACACCATCATCAATTGCCTGGGCAGCTTCACTGCAGACTCGTTCGAGAGCAAGCTGATAGCCAGGAAGGCCCTCCGATTTCGGGAATGTGATATCAATGGTGCGGGAAGGCCAACCAACGTAAGCGGATTTAAGGCTCTTCATAGCATTCATTTCTTCGATAGAGATGACGGGTGAAGGGAGAAGAATACGATGGCATTGTTCGGGTTTCATTTCAAGCAGATTGCCTTCTGGACCAACGTATGCCTCTAGTGACATGACAATGCTTTCTCTGATAGGATCGATCGGAGGGTTCGTCACTTGGGCGAAAAGTTGACGGAAGTAATCATAGATAATACGGGGTTGAACTGCCATTGCGGCAAGAGGGGCATCGTTACCCATGGAACCAAGAGCCTCCTTTCCGTCTAAAACCATGGGAAGCATGAGAAGATTTAACTGTTCCATGGTATAGCCGAATGCAAGCAGCTTGGGGTCGGATTCAATGGAGTGGCCGTCGAGAACCGGGTCGAGACGGACATTGCTGCGCAGGACGCGTTTAATGATGTTGGGAACATGGAGAACGTGTGACTCGACCCATGAGGCGAAGTTTTGTTTGGCCGCGGTGGTGCGCTTCAACTCTTTATCATCGACGATCCTACCCTCCACTGTATCAACGAGAAGCATACGGCCAGGCTTGAGACGACCTTTTTGAATAACTTTTTCGGGTGGAATGTAAACAGCTCCGACTTCAGACGCGCACACCATGATATCTTCGTTGGTAACAATAAAGCGGCAAGGACGCAGCCCATTCCTATCCAAGTTGGCACCGCAATAGCGGCCGTCGCTGAAAGTGAAAAGGGCGGGTCCGTCCCAGGGCTCCTGCAAGCAAGCTGCCCAGTTGTAGAACGCTTTCTTTTCCGGCTCCATGTGCTCATTTCCTTGCCATGCCTCAGGAATGAGCATCATGACTGCTTCCGGTAGCGTGACAGCGCCGTTGACCACTAGAAGTTCAAGAACATTGTCAAAGGCAGCAGAATCGGAGCCACCGGTCTCAATAATGGGGTACAGACGATCAAGATGTTCGCCGAAATGCTGGGACGAAAGAACACCTTCACGGGCACGCATCCAATTTTTATTACCGCGAACGGTGTTGATCTCACCTAAACCTCGATCTTAAACACACACGCTGAATGAGAGAGAGAAACTAGACGGACCGTTGTGGGCAGCCATTCTAAGAGGTTGAGCTCTGTCCCAGCTTGGGAATGTGTTTGTAGAGAATCGTGAATGTACCAAGGTGAAATGTGACTGATACAGAACATGATTGAGGTCGTGATAATAGTTGTAGACTTGCACCGGAGACAATTGTCCCTTATAAATTATGTTCTTGGAAGATAACGAGCAAACATAATATCCTTTGGCAAGCGTGCTTTTACAAATTCACAATTAAACATGTCAACAACTGGTTGAAATAGAAGGAGCAAAAATAGACAAACATGCTGTGAGTTGAGTGCTTGCGAAGAACATAAAGTTGACGTTCGAAATGCTTAGCGTCGAAGGTGCCGTTTTGGCTGATAATACCATCGCCGTAATGTGCCCGCAGAACAACGAAGGGTTGTAAGATTGTGGGTTCCTTGCTGCTAGCAGCGGGGCCAAGAATGGTCCCGTCTGTAGGAACTTCACGCCATCCAAGAACGCGCAAACCAAGATCGACGGCAAGCTTGGTGAATATGGCTTGATGACTTTGAAGTTGAACGGGGTCGTTGGATTTGAAGAAAACATTCCCTACAGCGTATTCTCCTGGTTCAGGAAGGGTGCAACCAATGTCCCTCTCAGCCTCGCGTTTGAAAAATTGATGAGGGATTGAGGTCATGACTCCAGCGCCATCGCCATCACGACTGTCGGCACCAGTAGCACCTCTGTGTGTCATGGCACATAGAAGCTGACGAGCGTCAGAGACGATCTTGTGGGTAGCTTGACCCTTGATATGACATATGAAACCGACACCGCAAGCATCCTTTTCGTTCTCGTTGAGGTATAGACCTTGATTGGCGGGGAGAGAAGCATCGAAGGAAGAAGGATCACGTTCTACAGCATTGAAGCCATTGATATTTTCAACAGTAGCGAATTCGTCAACAAGAGGTAGGCCAGAACAGCTGGCCATGGACAAGGAGACGATGAGCAGAGAATGAAAGTTAAGGAAAGAAAGATGCTCAGGAAGTGAGCAAGGCTTATCTCAATTCTATTGCGACAAATCCCAGAGCAGTGGTTGGCTGAATCCATTGACTCGGCCGAGTTTTTCCGACTTCAGATTATTCTACGCAATCTGATTGGTCGAAACCCATGTGCCATCCGCTTTCACCCCCCTGACAATGCAAACGTCCCTGACTCTCGAATCGGCCCGTAGCTCAGGAGTCTTTTGTTCCTGAAGAAATTGGTACTTGTACTGATCCAGCTTAGATTGCAGTACGGAAAAAAACCTTTGCCTCGTTGTAATTATGGCAAAACACACGAACACCTTTCTTTAGTTTGTCCTACCGGTGAGAAAAAGAAATTCCACTGTATTCACAATCGGGTGGTCGGGGCGAATTTCCACTCAACATGGGCGTACAAGTAACGTACATCAGAAGAAAAAAAATGATTCTTCGAATGTGCCGGGACCAGTTAGTTTATCAACTTGCTCCATCGTGAAGCGCACAACAGACAGTCGCTAGGAAAAATTTTCAATTCTAAGCGTCCCCATTCTCCGAGGTAAAGCCCACCTTTGTGATGTCCATTATATTGTCGCACGGTTTCGCCAGACGCCATTTCCCAAAGACGAGCTGTGTGATCAGACGATGCTTCAACGAGGGCTTTTGAGTAACGTTAGAAAATGACAAATGTGAGTCCCTTTCACCTGTGACGAGATAGGCCGAATCGGCACTAAAGGCACAGTCCCAAACCCAACGTTGGTGCCCAATCAAGGTCCTTTCCAGTTTGAATTCGTAGTTATGAGATATTGACCATATTTTCACGGTCGTATCGGCGGAACAAGTCGCCAAGTACCTTCACGGTTGGGCTTCAGCGAGGATTATTGAATAAAGTTTGTGACCTTATACTTCGCATCAGGACTCAGCAAGCATCTTGTAAGGTATTTGTTGTGCGCATGGAATCTCGTTACGGCTTGAAACCGTGGCAAACCCAAGCTTTCGTCGTTGACTTTCCACACATAGCATTGCCCCTACGAAATCATCAATACTATGGTGCAACCAGAAAAAGCATTTCCTTGCCTTGTTATTTCCAGCGACTAAACAAGATCCATCAGATGCAAGGGTAACGGATCGAATGGGAACGTCTCCTGCTGGTGTCTTGGAGACTCAATAACAAGGTTAGGGGAGTTCACAACCTGGGAATAATCCTGGAACGAGTGCTCACCAGTTCATGGGAGCAGATATTGTCTGAGAGATCCCATTGTTTGATGCTACCTGCTTGATCGCATGAAATCAATTCTCCCTGATTAGGATGTATGCAAACGTCGTTGACTAGAAAAGGATGGGCGTGCGTCAAAAGAAAGTCAGTGGAGTCGATGTGAACAGGGTTTGACCTGGCGCCGAGTTGTCATATGTGCGATGCAACTGTGATGTTCTAAAGAAGAGAATTAGAAGTCTGTTATGTTCTCGAATTCTATGCATTCACCGAAGATCCCAAATCTTGATTGTCCCGTCCTCGCTTCCAGTGACAAGCCATTTCCCTTCACTGTGAAACGAGACGGACGTGACATTGTTTGTATGACCCTCGAATGTGGCCAACTAGGTGGAAACCTTTAGCCCCTGAAAACAAGTCATCAAGGAGGCTATAACTTACAGGTTCTGATGATGTGCTTGCAATTTCATATATACGGACTTTCTTGTGGATTGCAGCAGCTAACAGGCGTTTACTAGGCGCGAAATTAGTCAGACTTATGAAATTACATTAAAAAATGTATCTCACTCGGGAGATATTGCTAGACGGTTCACTTGCTGTTGCACAAGTCTTTGAACATAAGATAGTAAAAGAGGTAGGCAGATACTGACACCTGGCTCACTTGTTCTTGCAATAGTTCGGGAACAAATGCCACTCCAGGCTTCCCAAAAGCGTATCTCATGATCGTAAGAGCCAGTCACAAGGATGACGGACATATCGTGACGGGCTGGAGCAGACTTTGGGACTGCAGGCATGAGAAGGGAAGAGGGTAAAGGCTTGTGATGAAAACAAGGACAAACAGAGACTTAGGTGCGGTCCCGCAACGGTGGCGCTAATGCGCATCGCCGAAGTTTAAGTTCCTCCTTCTATCCGTCGCGTGATTCCCGTGTATTGCGGCATGCATGCATGTCTTGTTGCCTCGTCTATTCTGTCTCCGTTATTGGTCCCTTTGTGCTTCTAATGGTTGTCATCTGATGAACCACTGGTACCTACTATGTATATACAGCAGTGCGGTTCACTGTCTCCACCCGCCGATGCCGTTAATCGATGGGAACAGACACCTCTTTTGCATCTCATTTCAGAGAAAATCTAGATCCCACTTGTCTGCCACTCATCCCTGACTCAGGGGCTTCTTATGAGATTGCAAGCCAGTCATTCGTCATGAACTACACGATGCCCATTCATGTGCATCAAATTTCACCTCACCATCTACTTTAGAACCCACGATCTGCCTGCGTGAGAGCCCTGGTTCCTTCTTGATGACTTTCTGCTTCAACAATACTTATATCTTAACCCTCATCTGTGTCATTAAGGAAATCTATCTCCGATCCCGCGAAGTTCGATTGTCAAGTGTCTCTACATCTTGCTTCAGGCGAAATCGTCACAACAAGTCAACTTCTTGAAACTTTCACACTTCTAGTTGCTACCCTCATTCGATCATTCTGTAATCCTGCCGTCGGGCCATTTTTGGCTTCTTTCCCAGTAATTTGCTTTTATTCTTCCTGTGACGCCCAAATTAACACTCGTGTTTTCAACAAAGCCTCGCGAAGCAGAGGACCTTCCTAGCCACCCTCCGAGATGGTTCGATCGCATGCCTGGGGTCCCTTATAAACAGAAGCGTAGAAAAATCAAGGTCGCTAGAAAACCTCACCCACCAATTCTTTCTTCGAATTTGTGGCGGTATTTTGGCTATGAACGTATATCCCGTACGTCGTCGCCTTCAACAGCGATTCTCAACTAACACAGTATTTTTAACACAAAAGGCAGGAACTCGGGTTTTCTTCTGGTCGTCCAACGCTCAGATTCTATACGGCTCGGTGGAATCCACCAGCCGAATGCCTGATGTAAGTGTCCCTGCTCATTCATTACCGAGTAAATAGTGATCATCTCTCTTCAAGGGCACCTTGATCCTTACTATAAAACTTGATGAAGGGGGAAAAACTGTATCATTGCCGTGAGTGGTGTTTAGTAATAGCATATCGCAATGGCTTATATGTTCATCTTTTCCAAAGTGCCGCAGGTATAACTCGAGTCACTTGAGGCTCAATGAACATCCATCCATGGACACTTTGTAGCAGTACAACAGACTTTTTGTTCCGCCGGTTACTGTATCATTCATTGCATGTACAACACAGCACTTACGACACTACAGTCTTGATTAACCTCTACTCTGTTAGTTATCGAGAACAGATCATGTAGCTACACCTTAAATCACATATTTGTCTTACAGCCCCTTACAAGGGTCGTTGAGGGGTATGCTTCATCGTCAAATACTAAATATAATGTGACCTGAGGAACCTGCTATACACACCCCATAAGCCTCGTGTTCGGAGAGGGTGACGCATAAACGAGGGATCGCAATAATGATGGATGAACATGTGCCTACAGGTAAGTATACGAATACGAAACTCGATTCTTAGAACCTAGCCCGTTCAAGATGGATCGACTGCCTCGGCAAATACACACATTTAGACCTTGCTGGCGCTTGCCATGCTCCTTTGAACCATAATAGCGGTAGACTACCAGCTCAACAAGCGATGATTTTTGATTTCGTGATTGGTGGATTGAGCGCATCGATCGGGCAATGAAGAACGACCCAGAACGACCCTCCCTAACCCTGTTGTGACGATTAGACAGAAAGACTTAGAGGTCACTTTCGAATTCAGGAACAGAAGCCATAGACTTTCTTGGTTGTACAAGTCCCGTCACGGGGCTAGAAGTCCTGACTCGCTGCCTTTAAACGCTGTCATCAGCTTTCAAGGGTGCCGGGAGATCCTGAGATAGATTAATGTCACTTTTTTAAAAAAACCAATGATACAGTCCGCTGTAAGCCCACCCTGATCATGATGCTCAGTCGCTGTCCAGCACGTGAGTCTTGTCCAGGAAGAAGTTGTTGCTTGAGAATGGAATGCTTATAACGATAACGCATAGAATCCCTGGGCCGTAATTCAGAGAGACATATTTCAGCAGATGAGGGTCAAAAGCACCTTTGTAGATATACACTGCCCGATGGTAGTGGAACCTCAAAGCTGTCGTTGGGTCCCTCCATGCGCAGTTGCCTCTCGGCACCTAAACTGACGCCCATAATCCACGAGCCACTAGCCGATATATTGTCAACATGAGGAAGTATTTCGCCGTATGAAGCCAGGTGAAGCAAATGAGTCTGATTTTGTTCGGAGGGGCACAAGCGATACAAACGCTGCAAAATTGGGAGGAGTCCAGCTGCTTCATCCTCGGACCACGAACTCAGATGCATCTCGCGATAATGGTGTATGACACCATCGAAATGGCCCTGTATGCTTAAATCAGGATCCATGACATATATTTCTTCAAAAGACAAAACCAACCTCGTGGAAATCATAATATTCGTCTGGCAAGAAAAGCTCATGGAGTAAAGGAGGTTTAGCCAGCTTGGCGCCAGCAGAATACTGTTTCATCCTTCGTCGAGCTCGTACCGACTCTGCATGGTCAAGCTGTTTGAGTCCTGCGGCCAGCAGAATGGATTGATCATGACGATTCAGAAAGCGAGGCCAAAGTGTCAGATTTGGAGCACATTCTATGCTTTGAATATCGTGTTTTTTTGTGGCAATTAATCTCCTAGTTAGTTTGCTGATGAGTGTCATAAGAAGTAA